>JAODAL010004648.1:0-153477 GCA_025379985.1 Phyllomedusa bahiana | reverse complement strand
GGCCGATTTAGTGTATTACACTAAAGATTCTACCTTTTCAAACTACAACTTCTGTAGATGGTATAATTTGTGAATGATACCCGCATTTTATCTAGTGTATACTGTGTATATATATTGAAAACAGATCCGAAAAACGCATCCAAAAACGCATGCAAAACGCATCCAAAAAAGCATCTGCAGCTGCGTTTTTGGATACGTTTTTTGCATGCAGTTTGGATGCAGTTTCTCTCCTGGTAAAAAAACGGATCAAAAAACGGATCCAAAACGTCGTGTCAACATACCCTAACTCTTAGCTCAAAAAAATCCTTGTGTTATTCTTGATATTCTTTAACTGTATGGAATTCCCATTTTTAGAACTTTAAACAACATATACTTTTATAAGTAATATGTTTCTGCTACTGCCTGAACTACTGCCAAGGATCCTGCCACAAATAAAAAGTGCTACTTCCTCCATACATCATCCTGTCATCGAGGGATTGAAAATTCAAATATGGATTGACATGTATACTAGAAGTCTTAGCTGTCCACTTCCCACACATCATCCAGTTGATCAAGGGAAAATCTAAGTGGCAGACAAAAAAGGATTGAAGTCTGATCTCTGTGACATTGGATAGAACACTTGTGGCTGCTGATAGACAAGAGATTTAATGCACTGCTTCAATTCCATCATTTAGAAATCATCTATTAATACAATATATGTTTTCCTTGCTCTATTGTATAATATACAAAGATCTTACTATGTTTAAAGAAAATACAGTCTCTAAAGTTGAATTACACTCGCACCAACCTGTGCTAGATAAGTTACAGGGGTGTACTCAACACAATCATTAGCTTTTACCATGTATGGAAAGGTAAATACATTGCTTTTTTGATTTTGCTTTGTTGGGGAGATAAAGAAGCTTTTATCTACTACTAGTGTATACAAGTGTCTCTAGGTTACCGACCACCTCTCTTTTATCTCGCATTGTTACAAGTTGCCGTCAGTCCGTCTGACCATGGTGAATCACTCCCTGCTGAGCCTTATCTCCAGAAGACGCTTTATTTGGCTAAGGTAATGACAGGTTTTAAGCATTAGAGCTCTGTGGCCTTGTACACTGCTATTTACAAAGCTCCAGCAGTCATGTCACTCGAATAGAATCAGCTTAGAGTAGCAGAGCTGATACGACAATCACTACAATAGAACCAACCACCTCCTGACCAGGAAGTGTGACTTTAAAGCTGCCTGTGGCTCTGTGAAACAGCATGGTGAGACGACCCCTTTAAAGCATACCTATCATTGTAGGTGTCTTACCAAAATAAGCCATCACAAGTAACAGTATTAGTAGTAAATATTAGTACTATACAACTCAAGTTTCAAAGAGATAGAAAGCAAGTGGACTGAGTATTACACCTAACCAGCTCTACCTCAAAACTGAACCCAACAGAAAAATAAGTGTTTCTATTTAAAACGTTTACTTAACATTTACTTTTAAACTTTAAAACTTAGTGCTAAATGTGATAATTTGTCTTCCTCAACCATTTATGGCAACTGAAAATGATAAGAGTTTTTATAGAGGTGGGTGATGCCTCCTTGGAGTACTCTTACACTGACCTAATACTATACCATTGCAGTGGTGCCTTGTTCAGCCTAAATCTCATGGAGCTAAGTTCTCAAAAGTGGAGTAACCGCCCAAAAAAGGGTGAAGGAATCTGTCTCTGTGTGTCTGGCCAAAACATTTCTGCATGGAATATGAGCTGTAGTCAGGGGCGTCGCTAGGTAGGTTTGTTCGGGGCACAAGCCCTGGACCAGACTCCCTGTGCCCCGAGTCTCAGCACGTCCGGTTCCAGGTCATTACTATGACCTGTAGAGCCGATAAGCTGTTCCACTGTGTGTGAGTCCCCTGGATGCACCAACAGTTCAGAGCAGCAGCAGCTATGTGCAGGCAGAGAGGGGGAGGGTGACTGCCCGGGATGACAGGAGCTCAGGAGGGAGGAGCTCACACTGTGAAGGGAGTCTGGAAGCAGCACCCTGTCTGGCCGTGAGAGGCTCCGCCCCCTGCTGTGCTCTTATCTCACCCAGGACCAGACCAGCAAGAAGGTGAGGAGGAGTGAGTGAGGAGCCTCAGTGCTGAACAATAATTCTAAGTAGTGTAATAAGGGTGAGACAAAATAAATGTTCATGAATGTGAACTGTACTGAATGTGTATGGCATGGGGTGTAGCAAATGTGTATGTATTGTATTTATGTGTATACATGTGTGTATGTGTTTGTATAGTTTGTCTGTGTGTATGTTTATATGTGTAACGTGTGTGTGTGTGTTTTGTATGCATTGTATGTGTGTGTATGTATGTTGAATATATGTCTCTGTGTATGTATGTCTCTGTGTATGTACTGTGTATATTGTGTATGTATATTGGTGAAACCACACACATACCACAATATCACCTCATTCACATCAGTAAAGCATAATCCTGCCTGTGTGTCCCTTAGGCTATGTTCACACGGTGTACACGGTGTGACGTGTACAGTATGCGCCGCAATACACCGTGTGCTTCAGGAGCTCGCGCTGATCAGCACATCTTCTCGAAGCACGTGTGTGTGGGGGAGGGGGCGGGAACAGCCCGCCGACCCCATAGACATGCATTGACATGTCACTTATCTCCCTATGCATACAATTTCGATCGTTTTTTCGCATGGATGTGAGGACGTGTAATCCATAGTTCTCTATGAGAACTTTTGGATTACCGCAATTACGCCATGTGAACATTACCCTTAGACATGTAAACTACAACCTGATGACAAATCATATTTGAATATAATTTTTTATACTTGTCATTAGTCAGGGTTGCGTATGATTTTCGCTGCTGCAGTCAGACTAAGGGTATGTTCACACTGCATAAATCACGGGGCGCATTTCGTGGCGTATTTGCGCTTCAATACGTCCGACATGCGCGCCACAATTAGGCCTCGTTCACACGGCTTTTTTGGGCACGGATTGGCGCCGTACTCCACGCCGGATTTGCGCTGCAGTACGGCGCCAATCCGTCCCTGTCATTACGGTAATCCACTGCTCTCAATAGGAACAGTGGATTCTGTCGCTCCTCCCCGCCTCGGCGAATCCGTGGGCGGGGAGAAATGACATGCACATTATTTACGGCGCGTACGCGCCGTAAACAAAGCATTGTTTGGGGGGGGAGGGCGCCCCGCCGCGCTCCGGCCCGCCGCTTATTTACGGCGGATTTTGTGACTCAATACGGCGCACAAATCCGTTGGGGGAAAAAGCCCTTTAACACGGCCTTACTGTTAATTCATAGTTCTCACAAAAGAGCTATGATTTACATCTCGTCTCTCCCGTGGTACAATACACATATTGCACACCGGCGGAGAGAAGTGACATGTCACTTCTTCGCGGCTCTGATAGTGGAGGTGAATGGACCGGCCCCCCATGTGCTTGAAAGTACGTGCTGAACAGCATGTACTTCCAAAACACACAGCGTACTGCCCTAAGGGTATGTTCACACAGCATATAGTGGCACGGACCTGTGCGCACCGCTATACGCCTGCTGTTGGAAGTACGTTCTCTCCAGCCTGTAATTTCAGCAGCGCTCCGGCCACCTCCCATCCATTTTAACTTTCCCCCTGAAAGAAGCGGCCTGTCACTTATTTTTAGGGCGGGTTGCTATAGTGCAGGGAAAACAGCAGCTTAATCCTAGCCTCAAGCTATGATTTTACCCGGATTTGTGGGGCGAACTTTGGCCGCTTCACAGCACAGTTATGCCCCACAAATACGCTGGTATGTTCACATAAACATAATGTTGGTCCGTACTTTGGGGGTATAATGCACTTCAATCCACCCGCAAGTACAGCAGGCCAAAAAAAAAACCAAATTATGGTAAAACTCATACTGTCACTGAGAGAGCAAACGATTACCTGTTTTTGGGTGAGAATTAAATATTAGTAGGAGCTTCAGAGGGACGCGCTGGCCACAGTTTTTTTTCTCTGTTTATAAAAAATCATGCGCGGTTCATGGGGCGTAAAAAAACGCTGCTGTGAACCCCGCCCTTTTCTGAAGGCTAAACTTAACACAGGACCCGGGCCCCGGATGTTTTGGGACCCTATCAACGCCCCTGGCTGTAGTGCAGATTTTTGGATCCTCAACATGCCAACTTTTGCAGCAGATCTATAGGAGAAGTGAAAAGCTGCAATGAAAATCCTTGTGGACTATGCTATAGGCTGCCTGCAGAACTACAACTAAATCTAAAGTTATGGAAAATTGTCTGAAATATATATACATCACTTACAGAAAGTTAGCGATATTTGGCTTTTGGTTGAAATTTCAAGTTGAATATAACATTTTTTTTTTAATTATCTAAATGAGATAATTTCTTAACTTTAGAATGCACATGTCCAACTGTTCAATGTTTTAATACTTTCTGCACAACTTAATTTTAGGTGATCAATTTGTATTGGGATTTAAACAATCCTCCACATCACGCTGTTCACATTTTGACTTCAAGAGACCAAGACAACATCTTACAATTGATCAACAGTACCTGGCCATTGTGAGGCTTCAAGCAGGATGCTCTTAGACACAAGTGGCCACAAGTTACAACAGAAATACAGAGAGACTGGAATAGTCACAGAGAGGCAAAGAAGTGGTGGACGTCCATTTGGCTACAATCAACCCACTGATGACCGCCGCTTCATTTTGTAAACTTTTGCCCTGCAAATCTAAGGAATGATGATGAATACCACACAACTCCAGGAACATTTAAGGGAGGTGAGAGGCAACCAAGTGTCACATCAGACCATTCATAACCATCTACATCAACGTGGTCTGTGTGATAGACGACCAACAAGGGTACCTGACCGTTACCTGACCTGGCTGATGCATAGCGCTCTCCAGCATCGTTGCTGAGTTCATTTCTGCTCAGAGTGAATCAACTTTCATCACTGAACAGTACTGAGGTCCAATGGTCTCTTGCCCAGCGTAGAAGCTCTCTGGCCCATGCAAGATTGAGGGCCCTTTTTTTGTAAGCAAAATTTCTTGGTCCCCCGCTGGCTTTTTTTCGATGGATGTTGTGTTCCCTTAACTGCAAAAGTCTTTTTTATAATAATAAAAATCTTTATTTATATACCCCAAATATTCCGCAGAACTTTACATTTTAGAGGAAAAAAGCAAGAAAAACCCCAGCATTACATTAAAAAAAAAGCTATGAAAAATGAGCCCGCAAGGTGTGGGGCCCTGTCGAAAGGACTTAAATCTATTAGGGTTATGGGGTGAAAAAAAGGTGAAAAGTGTTGGTTTTAGGGACCACCCATGTTACATAAATATGGGTAGATACATAAAATGTGGTAAACCTGCCATCCCAAACCTTACACTATATACAGATAAGTGCCTGGGGGGTGCCAAAGTGAGGAAGTGAGAATCTTGACAGATTTGGGGGGGGTTGAAAAATTGGGGATTTTGATGGCTTGTCCATAAGATAAATTTTTCAGAGCGCACTTAAAACTGGGGGAGGGTTGTGAGTGTCCCCTGATAACATGGGGTTTAAAACATTTTCCCAGAGAATGGTGCAATACGTGAAAAATTTTGGGAGACGGGCTTGGGAGGTTGGATGGGTGAGGGTGTAGTCTTAGTAGTAGCAGAGCGGAGGAGAGCGGGGTAGGGTGGTAGACAGGTAGGGAGGGGGAAATGTAGGGGGGTGCAGACTGTGGGACCCTTATGTTGAGGGGATGGTTTAGTTGTATTCTGTATAAATAGGCAGCCAGTAGAGTGACACGGGTAGAGGATCAGTATGCGGCTGGAAAGAAAGAAAACCCGGGCTGTGCATTGGGGACAGATTGGGGGGGGGAGAGTTTCAGAGAGGGGACAACCCAAGGGGGGGTTACAGTAGTCAAGACGAGAAAGAAAGAGAACAATGAGAGTTTGAGTTGTTTCACAGTGGGGGGAAACGGGGAAGATTCTGGAGTGTTCTTGAGGTGCAGGTGACAAGAGGGGGCAAGGGGGATTTGCTATAGGGGGTAAAGGTCAGATCAGAGTCTAGTAAAACCCCCCGACAGGGGGGCCTGCTGCCTAGGAGTTATGGTGGACCACACACTGAGAGAGAAATAGCAGGGTGAGGTCGGTTAGTAGATGGTGGGAGCTAAAAGTTCAGTTTTGTGAGGTTTAGTTGGAGTTAGAGGGAGGGGACATATGTCAAGATAGCGGACAGTCACTGGGGGGTTTTGTAGCGGGGGCGGAGTTGTTGGGGAGGAAGTGTTATTTGAGTGTCATCAGGTAGAGATGGTAGGAAGCAAATCTGCTGTGGTTTGTCCAATGGGGGTGTGTAGAGTAAAAAGAGGAGAGGACCAAAAACGGACCCTGAGGAACCCCGACAGCAAGGGGAGAGGAGGGGGTAAAAAACCGGAAAAAATGAGACAGGAAGGAGGGTCAGAGAGGTGGAAAGAGAACAAAGAGAGGCGGTGTCCTGGATACCGGGGCGCGGGCTGCTGAGGGAGGGGGTGACCACAGTGTCAAACCTGCAGGGATCCAGTAGAAGAGCAGGGAAGTAGTTCCCCTGGATTTTGCTGTAGGGATCTTTAAAACTTTGAAAGAGCAGTTTCCGTGGAGTGAGGGTGCGGAAACCGGATTGAAGGGGTCTAGAGAGAGTTAGCAGAGAGTGGGTAGGCGGAGTAGACCAAGGTTCCAGGGTTTGGAGATGAAGGGAGGTTAGAATGGTCGGTAGTTGGCGGGGGAGGGGCCCAGAGGGGCTTTTAAGTAAGGGAGTTATTTAGGTTTTTAAAAAGGAAGATGGGAAGATCCCAGTGGGGGAGGGGGTTAAGATTTTTGTGAGGTGAGAGGGACAGCTGGAAAATGGACTGGACAGGTGGGGGGAATGGGGGTCACTAGACAAGTGGTGGGGGCGAGAGACAGGAGAACCCGGGGACATTCTTCTTTGATGGGGTAAGGACTGAGAGCAGATTAGAGGTGTGGGGGAGGGGACAGGATGGGGTTAAATTTGGGGATTGTGATGTGTTTTTTTTTTCGGGATGCTGTAAATTTTGTCTTTGAAGTGAGTGGCCAGGTCTTCAGACAGAGGTCAGTGCCCGGTGCCTTTTTTTTGGGCCTGAGGAGGGAGGGGAAAGGTGTCAAACGATTTTTGGGTTTTTGTTTAGTGTTGGATGGGGGAGGTAAAAATATTTTTGTTTGGCGCGTGAAGGGCAGTGTGGTAGGTTGAGCATGAATTTTGTAGGGGAAAGTTGCAGGTGCTTTGTTTAAAACCCCACAGACGCTCGCGCCCGGAACACCCTTAGATGGGAGTTGGGGGGTTGTGCCAAGGGGCTGGGGGGTCTGATTTGGTGGTGTGGTGGTGGTGGTCCCCAAAAAAGTCCAGGGTGGTTGTGAGAGTTTCATTGTAAGTTTGACAGCCAGGTCAGGACGGGAGGGGAGGAGTTTGGGGGGGGTGAGGACTGTATGGTGTCTGTGAGTCCGGGTTGATTTGGCGGAGTTTCGGGGGAATGGGCGACGGGTTGGTGTTTTTCGGGGAGAAGGGTGAAAGTTGTTGATAGTAAAAAAGATAAAATTATGATCCCGGGGTTCATAAGGGGGGGTTGGTAAGATTGAAATTGGCAGAGGCGAAGAAACCGATCAAGGTTCCCATCCTTGGAGTTGGGAGTCGGGAAATGCGAGAGGCCAAAAGAAAAGGGGTTTGTGAAAAAAACGGAGGCGGAAGGAGACATGGGGTTTCAATGGGGATTTGAAATCGCCCATGATGAGTGTGGGTATTTCAGTCGAGAGGAAATGAGGAAGCCCGGCAGCAAAAAATCCAGAAACTGGCGGGGTGAGCCCGGGGGGGGGCTGTAGAAACTGCGACTCTGATGGAAAATGGCCCAAAGGTTTAGGGTGGTGGATCAAAAGGGGGGAAAGTGTGTGGGGTACAGGGGGAAGACCTGGTAGGTGGGGAATGTGGAGCGGGGGGAAGTTCCAAATCCTCCCCCTCCCCCCCCCCCCCCCCCCTCGGTTGGGGGGGGTGGGTGAAGTGTAGGCCGTCGTAGGTGAGGGCAGCAAGGGAGTGGTGTCTATTGCTGGAGCAAATTTCTTGAGAGTAGGAGATTTAGGGGAGTTTGAAAGGGGAAAAGGTCATGGACGCAGTGAGTTTATTAGAGGATCGGGCGTTCCCCCCCAAAACACATTTAAATGGGAAGGAAAAGAGTACAACAAATATTACGCAGGGTTAGCGGGTTTCTGGGGGGAGAAAAGGTGGGATGGCGTAAAGGAAGGTGGACCGGGTTGGGGGAGATGTTTTCCTGAGCAAGAAGCAGAAGATGAAAAGTGATTTTTAGAGGTTCAATGATGAAAATGAGCGATGTTTTTGCCACCCCGAAAGAGGATGGTTTGGGGGAGGTAAAAATAAGTAAGTAATGCATGGTGCATGCAGTTAGGGAAGGAGAGAGGAGCTAATGTGGTAGAGTTGTTTGGAGGCTGACTGGGGGTAGGAAAGGAGGAAGGGGCAGCAAGATGATTTCAAAAATTAAGCATGGTGTAAAAGCTGCAGGTAAAAAAAGCCTGCTAATTAAAGAACGTTTTCCCTTTCCCCCCAAATTTGGGCAAAATTATAATGCTGTAATTAATCAATTTGGGGGGACCCAAAAGGGTTTTCAGACCCCAGAGTCCAATATAATTTTTAGGCCCCACTTTAAAGGGACAAAAATTGGGGTTTTAAAGGGTTGGCTTCTTCAAAGGCTAATTGGGATAGTTCAAAAACCCTCCAATTTTTGAACGAGCTGGGACGGGGAAAATTTACAAGAAAAAATTAAAAATGACCCAAAAAACAGTTGGGGGAATTTTGTTTTCAGCAGAAAGGATCATTCTTTCATTTGTTTGCCAAATTCTGTAAAAGAGTTCCGCATTCAAAATCAAATAATCAAAACCAGGGAAGGGGGGGGTTTTTCCAATCTTCAAAAAAACAATTTCCAAAGAAGCTGGGGGCATGGGAGCCCGTTCCTTTTTACTAAAAAAGTTTGCAGGGGGTTTTTGGTTTCCCCCCTCTGTTTGATTCTTGGCCCCCCCTAAAGGTTCCTTTTTTGTGGTTCCCCCAAATCTTCCTGCAAAACCGGTTGTTAAATTCTATTAAACTCATTTTTTTCTTTCTATAGGGGCTTTCCACCATCTGGGGGGGCCATTCCCCCTTTGGGGGGCCCTTTCCCCAACTACAAGGGGAAATTTTTTTTTAATTTCCGGGGGAAAGGCCCACTCCTATTTTTTTTGGGGGGGGCCATTCTTCAACTAATGGTGGGGTTAAAATCCCCAGGAGGGGGGTTAAACAATTTTTGAAATATAACCACCTTCTGGGGGGCCCAACCAAATATACAATATAATCACAGATATTGCAGAGGGGTTGCTGATGGATGTAGTTCACACGTACCATTCAAATATACAATATAATCACACAGATATTGCAGAGGGGTTGCTGATGGATGTAGTTCACACGTACCATTCAAATATACAATATAATCACACAGATATTGCAGAGGGGTTGCTGATGGATGTAGTTCACACGTACCATTCATATATACAATATAATCACACAGATATTGCAGAGGGGTTGCTGATGGATTACCCCCTAAACTACCTGCTTAGATTCTGTGGCCCCTGCCATGACAGCAGGTGTCAACTGTGTATAGACTTAGCTGCTATACCCACACTATACTTCACATGCAACACCAAGAAGTAATAGTACATCATCTATATAATCATCATATAATATCATCTATATAACTACCTGAGGGGAAAAATCGTATATACCTACCTAACTACCTGGGGGGAGGCCGTATATACCTACCTAACTACCTGGGGGGAAGCTCCATATACCTACCTAACTACCTGGAGGGAGATCCTATATACCTTCCTAACTACCGGGGTGGAGGCCCTATCTACCTATCTAACTTCCTGGGGAGAAGCGCTATATACCTATCTAACTACATGGTGGGAGGCTCTATATACCTACCTAACTACCTTGAGGGAGGCCCTATATACCTAACTACTGGAGGGGAGGCCATATATACCTACCTAACTACTGGGGGAAGGCCCTATCTACCTAACTTCCTGGGGAGAGGCCCTATATATATATACCTACCTAACTACCTGGGGGACAGGACCTATATACCTACCTAACTACCTGGGGAGGAAGCTGTATATACCTACCTAACTACTTGGGGAACAGGACCTTTATTCCTACCTAACTACCTGGGGGGAAGGCCCTATATACCTACCTGACTATTTTTCCACCTACATAGATATGTGAGGGTTTTTATTTTGCGGGACAAGATGTACTTTCAAATGGTGTCATTCACTGTACCATAGAATGCATTGGAAAACTGCAAAAAATTCTAAGTGGGCCATTCATTCTTTGGTATAAATGATGTGTTATCTGTATTCTGCAGGTTGATATGAATCTGGCAATACCAAAAATGAAGGGTTTTTTATTATGTTTTAGTACCATAAAAAAATTAAAACATTTTCTATTTTTTACATTTTCTGCGACCAATAACTGTTTGTTCTTCCATGTATGGACTTCAGTGAGGGCACATTTTTTGCTGAATGAAGTGTACTTTTCATTAGTAACATTTTGGAATGGATATGACTTTTTTGATCAGTTTCATTCCAATTTTTAGGGGACATGAAATGACAAAAAAACATGTAATTTTGGTGTTTGGAACTTTTTTTCTTTGGTGTTCATCGTTCGGGATAAATTATGTTATATTTTAATAGACTGGACTTTAACAGACACGTTGCTGGCAATTATGTGTAACTTTTTTATTATTTTATTTTTAACATTATTATCATTATTTATTTGTACAGTAAGTCCCCGTATGGTGATTGTACACCCACCTGCATTGTATAAAAACAATGCAGAAGGCTGAACAAAGATGGCGGTTTTACCACTTCCTACATGGACAGGAACTGGTAAAACAAGAGACATGGCAGAGCAATCCTGCTACATGGATCCTTACCGACACAATGATGTACTCAAACATCAAGTGTTGGTAAGGGGTTAATTACCACCCTTTGTTTTTTATCACTGAGCCAGCTACTTACCCACTTACAAACATTTTCCATAGTCCAAGCATTCTCATTTTATTTACCAACCTTTTATGCGGCACAGTATCAAATGCTTTAGAAAAATCTAGATATATTACATCCAATGCCTCCCCCCGATCCAGTCTAGAACTAACTTCCTCATAAAAGCTAATAAGTTTGACTATAAAAGGATATTATATAAGGATTATACAAAATATTCTTTTATGTATAAGTGTTCTATAATACCCCAATTTCACAACATAATACTTTGTCCAGTCAATGGCACATGGTAGGTTTATCTAAAGACGGATTACATAAATTATGCTTGCTGGAAGTGTTGCCATTAATATTTATATGTACCGTTAAAAGAAGACAAAATTTAGTTCTGGCAGAGGACAGAATTGCTGGCAGCAATAAGTACTACAAGTTCTTTTGTCATACAGAAGGTCCCCAGGCTGATATCGGAGAGTGGATATCAAGCTTAACCTGTAAATCCTGTCTTTAGACAGCCAGCCAGACCCACTGTATCGCTATGGCTTTGCCCTTGAAACGATTAATCATGAATAACTCCATTTGGAATTACAAATTTTCAGGAATTCTTTAAAACATGCCATAAAAGCACTGAAATGAGAATTTGCATCATAAACTACTGCACAATGTCATATGCCTAACATGGACATTTACATAAGAAGAGTTCTAGGTCAGCAGCCAAATCATCTGATACAGGTAACATAAGAAGTGACATCTACGTAACCTGTAAATAGAGGCATACAAAGCAGATATTGGCATTGGGCAGAAGCCAGCATTTGCACATGGTGGGGTGCCTGACCAAACAATATGACTTCAAAGTGCTCTTATAAGCAGAGATTAATCTGAACAGGAATGCTGAGCAAAATCAGATATACAGCGGACACTTGTATACTTCCAATGCTCCTTTTATTTAGACTGCTCAAGTCCTCCTAAAGGTACTGTATTTGTATTATTATTATTATTATTATTATTATTATTATACATTTTGCTTTCATTTCATGTCTGTATAATATTTTGACTGTATCATTTATTTTGTAATGTTTTAACTTTTATTTTTAAAAAAATTTCTTGGGACATTTACATAGGAGACACAAACTTACTGTCATATTTGGGAAAAATGCCACTGACTCCAAACATATTGTTTGTAGTGTGTTTTGGATTTCCCTACTGACTTTCAGGTAACGTATTTCTAAGCCTTACTCTGCTGCCCAATTCCATGAAATACAATACTGCAGATAAATGTGTATGAAAATGAAAGCTGGAGCGTAACTTCAAAATGAAGGACCCCAACCAAACTTTGAAATAAACCAAACAGCAAACTGCAAAGTTAAAGGGGTTTTGCCACGAAGTAAAATTGACGTGGGAAGTTTGAAAATTAAATAATAAACATTTTCACCATTCATCATTATTAAAACTTCTGTACCATTTTTGTTGTAGCTGCTCCTTTAGTGATCCATTGTTTACAGCTCATCTCCCGGGGATACGACCAGGGCTGTGAGCTCCTCAGTCCTGGTCGCACATGCTCAGACATCACCTCTTCTCAGGTAGCTACTGAGTGTTCAAACCCCAGGTGCTGTCATTTTACTCCCGTCCTTTGGTGTCACGGATGCTGGTAGTGGATCTGCTGGACCACCGCAAGTGATGGTGTAAGCCGTACCAGGGAGCGGAGTCTAAGTAGAACCCGGTTTTCACCAGAGCCCGCCGCAATGCGGGATGGATTTGCTGCGGCGGGAAACTACCAGGTCGCCCCACTGGCGTGACTTGCTTGCGGTGGCAGCCAAGGCAGTGCGTGGTACAAAATCGTGAGACATAGACGTAGTCGGGGACAGGCAGGAGGTCAGGACAGGCGGCAGAGGTTCGTGGTCGAGAAACGGGTGCGTAACAGTTCGGTACACGGTAAACGGGACACGATGCAAGAAACGCTTTCTCTAAAGGCTGTAGGGCACTAAAGATCCGGCGGAGGTGTACCGGAAGGAAGGAAGTTATATAGGGTAGGGGACCCCCTTTCCCCCAAAAAACTAGGCGCGCTCCCCCCTTAAAATTCCAAGAGAGCCGGGACGGGGGCGGGGCCCAGCGGGGGGGCCAGGGAAGCCCGGGGGGGGGAACGGGGAGGAGGTCAGGAAAGGGGGACCCCGGGGGCAGGCAGGGACCGGGTTTAAAAAAGGATCTTCCCCCCGGGGCCCGAATCCCTCCCAAATCAACAAAAAAAATGCCGTTTCCCCTAAACCATTTCATACCCGGGTTTTCCCCTTAAAAACCCCCCAAATATGTTGGAGGCAAAGGTTTTTGGGAAAAGAGGGAGGGAGGGACTTTTCGGGAAAAAAAAAACTTTTTTAGCCGGGAAAGGCTTTGAAAAAGGATCCCATAAAAAGAATTTGGGTCTGCATGGTGGGAGGGAGTCGGAGTTATAGGCCACAGGTTAATACGCCTCAGCACTTCCCAAAGGGTCCCCGGAAGCGTGGGCCCGCTTGTAGTGGGGGATTTTCAGCCCGGGGCGTATTTGGCGGACAGCCGCCTTTGTCTTCTGGGGCAAAGGTCGGAGCAGGTCTCCTTTTTTTTGTCCGCCTTGGGTTTTTATTTCGGCGGCCGCCGCTGGGGGGGACGAAAAAAGTTGTCCAAATGGGGAGATTTTGTCGTAAAACCCTGGAATTTCCCCAAGGGAAAACCCCGGGTTTTGGGGGGGGCAGAGGAGAGGAGGGCGGGGGGGCCGACCCTATATACAAGAAAGGGGGGGGCGCCCCCAAGCTCCCCAGCCAGCGAATTGTCGAAAAAGGCCCAGGGGGAAGGCTGGCCCAAACATCCTGGCGAGCCCAAACAAAAGTTTGGCCCTAAAATAGGGTGCCCCCGAATCTGATTCACCCTCTTACCTGGCCGGGTTTGATTGGGGGGTGGTTTCGCAGACGAGAAGGGGCTAACTTAACCTTTCAATCGAGAGAAAAGGGGCACGCCAGAAATTTGACACAAAACTGAAACCCCACGATCAGAAAAAGATGTAACCCGGGGAAAACCGTTCAGGCGGAAAACTTTTATAAAGAAAAGGGAGGGGAGACGAGGGGGATGGGAACCCGGGGGGAGAGGGGCCAAAGTGGGACTTTTTTGAAAAACTATCAAATAAAAGACCCCCAAAAAAAAAAGGGTGTTACCCGAAGAGGATGGAAGGTCGGTGATTAAATCCCTTTGCCCCATGAGCCAGAGGAGTTTCTGGGGTAGGCAAGGGTTGCAAACAGGCCGGGAAAGGGTGTTGGGGGTTCCTTTCCCCGGGGAACCCGTAGCACGGGGGTCCCCAAAGTCTCCCAATATCTTTGGCCAGAACCCGGCCCCCCAATTGAACGAGAGATCAAAATGGAAAAGTCTTTAGCCCCGGATGTTCCCGCCAAACAACGAAACAATGTCACCCAAATTTAGGACCTTCCCGCGCAGCGGGGGCCGAAAAGTTTGGGCTTGCCCGGGAGGTATCTGTTGAAGGAGGGGCAGGGGGGCCGCTTGAATCAGAAGTTTCCCGGGGTTTTAATGTGTTTTCGGCTGAGGGTCCTTTTCCCGTGTTGTTGATTGCGGGGAGAGAGGGCATTGCCCCGATTTTTTCTTTTCCGCTGGGGGAAAGTGGATCCGTTTTGTTGAAAAAGCGAAAAAAAAAGGGGGGAAAAAAAAGGGCTGCCCGAGGGTTTTTAAAGGCGCTGGGCCGACTGGAGGTACTGGATGTTCTTGTGATCCGTGTATACCTCGAAAGGATGATGAGCTCCCTTCAGGAGATGACGCCACTCCTCCAGGGCCATCTTGATAGTGAGTAACTCCCGATCTCCAATAGCATAGTTCCTCTCAGCCGACGAGAAAGTCTTGGAGAACCCGCAGGTGATGGTTTTCCCCTTGGGACCCTTCTGAGTAAGAACTGCTCCAGCACCCACCGAAGAGGCATCCACCTCCAACGAGAAAGGCTTCTCGGGGTCAGGGCGTGGAGGCAAAGGCGATCTTCAAATCTGAGAAGGCTTTTTTGGCCGCTGGTGGCCAACACCTAGAATTAGCCCTCTTCTTGGTTAGAGCCACGATTGGAGCCACCAGCGTAGAGTAGTGGGGAATAAACTGCCGATAATAATTGGCGAATCCCAAAAATCGTTGTATGGCATGAAGACCAAGAGGTCGTGGCCATTGCAGAAGAGCAGACAACTTAGCGGGGTCCATCTGCAGGCCTTGGTCGGAGACGATATAACCGAGGAACGGCGGGCTGGACTGATGGAACAAGCACTTCTCTAATTTGGCATACAAGCGGTTGCTGCGAAGGCGTTGCAGGATCTGACGCACCTGTGATTGATGGATCCAGAGGTCAGGAGAAAAAACCAAGATGTCGTCCAGGTAAATGATGACGCATGTATACAGCAAGTCCCTGAAGACATTGTTTATGAACTCCTGAAAGACCGCGGGAGCATTACACAGACCGAAGGGCATCACTAGATATTCGAAGTGACCGTCTCGGGTATTAAAAGCAGTCTTCCACTCATCGCCCTCACGGATCCTGATGAGGTTGTATGCACCATGCAGGTCCAACTTGGAAAAGATCTCGGCTCCTTATAGTTGATCAAAGAGTTCCGTGATTAGCGGCAAGGGGTACCGGTTTTTCAAGGTAATCTGGTTCAGACCCCGATAGTCGATGCAGGGGTGGAGAGAACCATACTTCTTCTGAACAAAGAAAAAGCCGGCCCCGGCAGGTGACGAGGACTTGCGTATAAAGCCTTTTTGCAGGTTTTCATGGATATAGTCCTACATGGCCTGGGTCTCGGCCCTAGACAATGGATAGACCCTACCCCGAGGAGGACTGGTCCCAGGGAGGAGGTCAATGGGACAGTCATAGGGGCGATGAGGTGGAAGAGATTCGGGGCCGGAATCTCGCTATGTCCTGGTATTCGGCGGGAAGACCTGGCAGAGACCTGGTAGGCCGTTGAGGAGGGGTGAGTCGCCCTGGCCGAGGGACCGAAAGACAGCGACTCCGACAGTCGGGACCCCAGCGCAGAACCTCCCCGGTTTTCCAGTTGAGGGTAGGGGCGTGGAGCTGCAGCCACGGAAGACCCAACAGAATCGCTGAGGACGACCGGGGAAGGACATAAAAGGTGATCTTCTCCTTGTGTAAGGCCCCCACGTGGAGGGACAGTGGCTTGGTCACGTACCGGATGGCATCACTAAGGAGCTCCCCACTAACGGAGGATATCACCAAGGGCTTCTCCAGGCAGGTCACCGGAAGACGATACTGGGACACCAGAGCGGCGTGGATAAAGTTCCCGGCGGAGCCGGAGTCCAGAAAAGCAGGCACTCGAAATACGAGTCCGGAACCAGATGAGACCTCTACTTCCATAGAAAGACGTGGAGAGGAAGAGTTCACACCTAGGGACGCCTCTCCGACATGACCTAGGTCGGGCGTTTCCCTCCCGCGTGGGCGATGGCGGGCAGCCATTGCGAAAGGTATCCGGGCTGTATTGAGCAAAATTTTTCTCTGCCCGACGGCGGGACAGTTCCTGTTCAGACAGATGTGCCAGGTCCACCTGCATGGGCTCTTCACTGGTCGGTAGAGGAGGTGGCACACAGGGCGGCGGCGTTCCAGGTCAGCTCCGACGCCAGGGTCCGAAACTGAACCGCATAGTCGCCAACCGAGGAGTCACCCTGGCTCTTCAAAGACACTGTGGAACTCGGAGAGGAAAGCTAGCAGGCCCGTAGTCACCGGATCATTCCTGTCCCAAAGAGGGGTAGCCCAAGCCAGAGCCTTCCCGGACAGTAGACTAACCACAAAGGCCACCTTCGAACGTTCAGAGGAGTATTGACCAGCCATTAATTCAATGTGCATAGAGCACTGGGTAATAAATCCCCGGGAAAGTTTAGGGTCCCTTCAAACTTGGCGGGTAGAGGTAACCGAAGCTTGGAACCCTCGGATACTGGCGGAGGTCGCCACGGAGGAGAGGTCGGGGACTGTTGGTTAGCCAGGGCTGCTGCAGCATTGCGGACAACTGATTCAAATGCTGAGCTTGTTGCGCGAGTTGTTGCATGCTGAGCCACAAATTTCGGTGAGGTCTGTTTTCACCAGGGTAAAGGCACCTTGGCGGGATCCATGGCGGATCTTGCTGTCACGGATGGTGGTAGTGGATCGCTGGACCACCGGAAGCGATGGTGTAAGCCGTACCAGGGAGCGGGGTCTAAGTAGAACCGGTTTTCACCAGAGCCCGCCGCAAAGCGGGATGGACTTGCTGCGGCGGGAAACTACCAGGTCGCTTCCACTGGCGTGACTTGCTTGCAGTGGCAGCCAAGGCATTGCGTGGTACAAAATCGTGAGACTTAGGTGTAGTCGGGGACAGGCAGGAGGTCAGGACAGGCGGCAGAGGTTCGTGGTCGAGAAACGGGTGCGTAATGGTTCGGTACACGGTAAACAGGACACGATGCAAGAAACGCTTCTCTAAAGGCTGTAGGGCACTAAAGATCCGGCTGGGGCCCTACCGGAAGGAAGGAAAATTATATAGGGTTTAGCGATCAGCCTTAACCAATAATAGGCGCGCTGGGCCTTTAAATGTAAGAGAGCCGGCGCGCGCGCGCCTAAGGTGCGGGGATGCGCGCAGCGGCCGGCAGGGAAGTTGCGGGGACGCGGGAGCGAGGTCAGGTAAGGGACGCCGAGCGCAGGCAGGGACACAGTTTCCAGACGCCGGAGGGGCCGCAGCGGCACAAGTGCACCCGCAGCCTGGGCGGGGGGCTGCAGACCCACTCGTGACATTTGGACTAGTTAGTAATAAGTCAAACAGCGCAAATAAAAACAAAACCTCAATCAGGTATGTGCATTGATAAAGAGGAAAAAAAATCCACAAGTTCAAGGGGATGTATGGCTTCATCAGTTCGGCTGTTTTCTTAAAGCTTGATTCTCTCAGTTCCTGAAATCCAGGGGCGTTTCTTCCCCTCCCAGCTGGGTGCTTCTTAACTGAAGGGGGATGACATCACCCCCCCTTCACTGTTCATGCTCGCTCCCGAGTCCGTGGTGTTCTAACCCCCTTCCACATGTCACTGTGTCGTTCCTCTCCTTTTGCAGTCTTATTTTCAAAAAGCTGTTTACATACCACAGCCCTGCATTCAGTCTAGACTGCCTTCTATGTACTCAGAGCACTGATCACCCATCTGTGTTTTACTTGCCTCTTTCTGAGGCATCTTTTGGATCTGTTCAAAGAATTGTCATGTCAATTCTTGATCTGTTTGACGCAGCAGGTGCCCTATTTAACACTATAGGGTGCGTCTCAGCTGCACAGAAAACGCACCTGCATGTTGGATGTGTTTTATGGCGTGTGAACATACCCTAAGTTCCTAAAGAAGGGGCCTCTGTCCAGGATCTTCATCTTCTGGGCAGACTGGAGAACGCTCTCACGCTGGAGGACCAGTCCCGTCTTGCGTTACACAGTCCATTGAAGTTAAAGGACAATGTGTAACGCCCTCTTCCTCCTGTTGTGGCGCTGCAAGAAAATTGAAAACTTACTGCTAGATGTCCCCACAAATTACATGTGATTGCTAGAAGCACCAGCAGGAGAGCTCTAATTAAATTGGTTGTCTCACCATACTGTTTTACAGAGCCACTAGCAGCTTTAGATTCTTTCTTCCTGGTTAGACTGTGGGTGGTTCTACAACATCAATTAGCCTTTCCAACTCTTCTAATTGCACTGACATGAGTGTAGATGTAATATATTGTGCAGAGGGCTTCAGAGCTCAAAGTAAACAATCAAATGTAATGAACAGGGTCGTTCCTAGGCTAAATTTCACTCAGGGCGAGGTGAAGAAATTTCGCCCCCCCCTCCCCTCCCCTCCCGTAACATATGGCGCCATAGTGCGACACATTGCATCACCATAAACCAAAGCCAAAATATACAAAAAGCTTTACCACAATGTGCTACGTACAAAACTACTAAATAATAGTCATACAGTTACCAAATAACACTGTTACACAAAACCAGAATCCCAAGACCACTAAGACCACATATCACCAACACACAGTGACCGAATAATACCACCACACCATGACCACATATCATCACCATATAGTGACCGAATAATACAAACTGACCATTACTGAATATAAACCATTATACTACAACCAATATTCCCGGCATACAGTGAACATACAATGATGGATACCCGCTGTACACAGGCTCTGCAGACATATAAGCGATTACAGTAAAGTTATATCTAGTGACTCACAGGAGACGTCTCTGAGGAGTTGTTCTTTCTCTTCTTCTTCTTTTCCATCTGTCCCAGACGCTATGATGACTACTTACGACTCTTCACTGTAAAATTTACAAAACAAACCTCTTAGACTCCTCAAATTATCATCACGTCTCTATCAATTTCTATCTCCATACAAACTCCCCATCTATAGCACCTCATATAGTAGCCATGTAATATGCCCCCTGTAGCCACGTAGTAGCTCCCTATAGCAAGGTAGTAGCCCCCTGTAGCCAATTGATGCCACCCCTTTAGCCAGTTATGCCCCCTGTAGCCAGTGATGCTCCTGTAGCCAGTTGATGCCCCTGTAGCCAGTTGATGCTCCCTGTAGCCAGTGATGTCCCCCTTGTAGCCAGTGATGTAAGTAATTATAAAATAACAAAAAAGTACTCACCTCGGTCCGCGCGTCCCGGTCTGGAGCTGCTGAGCGGTGTAAGCAGCGTGACGTCATCACGCCACTTACACTGCACGTAGCTCCCAGAGATCTCCATGGCGGCAGAGCTGCCGCCCGCGCAGATCCCAGGGTCCCAGGGGGCGCGATGAAAGCTGCGACGCTGATACAGGGGAGGAGTCAGGACGGGAACGATCCGCCCCGTCTCCTCCCTGCACCAGCAGCTGCTGGCTCTGCGTGACTGTTATAAAACAGCCGCACAGAGCCCGGGGCTATCCTCCAGGCGGGCGAGGTGAGTGGTCGCAGCGCCCTCCTCAGGTGAGTGGAGCCTCGGCGCCCTGGGCGATCGCCCGCCTCTAGGAACGGCCCTGGTAATTAATCTCCTTTGTTAGCAATAACACATTCTGTTCTCAAGCAGAATGTGGTGATGTCACTCTCTGCTATCAGATAAGACAAAGAGCAGAGAGAGAAGGGGAGAGCAGGATGGTAACCAGATAAATCTTTTACCTCCTAACCAAGGTAAAAATCAAAATACCTTTAACATAGTGTCAAAGGACCCTTATAACAGGTAGGGCTTGTCCACTGTGGAGAACCCCTTTAAACTTCAATGCAAAATCTATTAGAGAGCCCTCATCTACCATGTGCAGTTTTACACTGGTGTCCTCTTATGTGGTAGAGCAGCCTTTGGGTCCCCTCAGGCTCTGCTACCTCGTGTGTATGGGTCTAAGGCTCTGTTCACATTTATCTGTAACAAGACACTGCCAGACGCATGATGTACCCCACCCGTCTCTGGAAATGGATCGCTCCGTCTACAGAGCTGTAGCAAGCAGCAACCAATCAAGTCCTCTCTTTCAGAATTCCAACCTGTTCTAAACACACAAGCTGTAACCTGATTGGCTGCCAGTGTTCTATTCCCGGACTAGGATAACCATATAGGGGAGTCCTCCCCCAGACAATAGGCTCGGGGCTGGCAGCACTGCAGCGAGCTCTGGGTGTGGTTGCAGTGCTAGGAATGGAGGGAGCAGGGCGGGCTGCCAGCTGACGGCTCCTGTCTCCCTGACTCACCCTAAATGCTGACGAGAAATTGAGATCCGCGCTAAACCCCGCCCGCTGCTTCCCTCCCTCCCTCCATCATCAGGCAGAGCAGTGCTGCGTGTGTCACAAATCAGCCATCACACACGGCGAGCACACTCCGGCCGCACCATGGTTACAGCGCTCAAGGACGGCTTCGACAAGTTCCTCAGCCAGAAGAATGTCTGCACCGACCTGCTGGAGAAGATCGAGGCCAAGACCGGGGTGAACCGGCGCTACATCGCACTGGGTGAGACGGCCATGCCCAGCCCTGCTGGCACCGGCGGCCGATCAGCTGATGGAGCCTGCACGCGTGACAAAGGCGCATGCCAGGCGGTATCACCGGGGCGCAGTGTGTCGGGGAGCAGTCTATGGGCGCATGGGAGCTGTGAGACAGGCGCAGGAGGGTCGGCCCCTGTGCGACAAAGACATGAGACGCACTAATATGTCGGGAGAGATTCAGTGTGCGACATCTTACCTCGCAGTGGCTCAGGCCAGAAATGACTCCGAAGCAGATGCTTTATACATAGGTACACCTGTATCTATGTAATTGTGTGTGGGCATATGTGATATATATATATATATATATATATATATATATATATATATATAACTGTGGGTATATATATCTAGATAAAGATCCATTAGGGTTTATTTGATGAATTTTGAGGTGGTTTTAGAAAAGACAAGCAACGCTTCCCCCATAGACTTCAATAGAAAATCCGTGCAGCAGTCCCCACTGAATGGATTTTCCACCCGATGGTTCTTCACACCGCTGGTGGTCCAAGAAACTAAGAACATGTTCATTCTTCTGCTCGGTTTCCAGCCGGAGAATAAACATTGAAGTCAATGGGAATCGAGCAGAAAGTGAATGGTTTTTGGGCAGATTTTGTGTTTTTTAGACAAAAAAGTAGAGGAAGATGCTCTATAGGTCCCGCACAATCCATAGAATATATATATGTACACAAATAAAAGTGTGACAACACGTTCAGATTTTTTCATTGTAATACATGGTCAATGGCAAAAAAGTCCAAGCTCTGCACAAAAACCATTCAAAAAACACAAATCGCTGAAAAACTGGACACTTTTTGTGTCAAGCGTCCAAAAACTGGTTGTAATGGACTTTTCTGCTGTAGTCAAAATCTAGCAGATTCTGTTACTGTGGCCAGTGCAGCACTGGTTACATAGCCGATACCCAGAAGATACATTGTGTTCTTTTTGTGTTGCTCTTCCCATATTAAGCTCCCGTGCCCCCTCCCTCTATGTAAAGCTGTGGTACATGGGCGGCTGGTCCTACCTGCCAGGTGTTACCGTCCATCCGATTATGCCGCAGTATAGAATGACAGCGAGACACCTGCTGGAGCCCATGTGGTGACTGGTAACATATGCTAGTGGATGGGCCTCCGCCTTCAGCTCTTCATGTATAGGATACCACATACCCTGTTTCCCCAAAAATAAGACATGGTGCATTTATTTGATGCAGGCTGCTTATGCTGATGTTTGTGATGAAACCACTACAGTAGATTAATACATGTTGATGTTTTGTTCAACAATAAATGTGAATAAGGCTATGTTCACACGGCTTATTTGCAGGGTGTAATTACGTCCCGCAATTACACCGTGGGGGTGGGGTGAGAGCGGGGGGCCGGCACCTCGCCGGCCCATAGACTATCATTACTAGCGGCACGTATACACCGCTAGTAATTCACATGTCACTTATCTCCCCCCTCGGCGTATTCGCAGCAGGGGAGGAGACGTAATCCATAGTTCTCTATGAGAACTGTGGATTACCGTAATGACTGGGACGTATTCCAGCCGTAATTTGCGCACTATGGCGCGTAATTACGGACTGAAATACGGCCCATTTTAAGCCGTGTGAACATGGCCTAATTCTTCATAGAAAAAAAAAACATCCCCTAAAAAGAAGCCTTCACTCGTCTTTAGGAGCAAAAATTAATATAAGACATTGACTTATTCTCGGGGAAACAGAGTAGTGCTGGTGAGGAGGTCACTAATGATCTGGAAAGTGATCTAGTCCTATGTCCAACAAAATCAAGATCTGCTACTTGCACCTCCCTGAGTGTTACAGAACGCCATGGCGCCCCGTGTCCTATACTGATTGCTACATCAAGACTGCTGGCCAGCCAATGGTCACAATCCTCAGTCAGAAATGATAGAGTATTGGATAACATTATACAAACCAGATAAAAATGGGAATGGAAGAAATGGAAAAGCCCCCCAGGCAGTGTAACGCTAAGGGTATGTTCACACGATGGATTTGGCCGTGGGTTCCGACGCGGTTTCTGCGGCCAAAACCGCGTCCAAATCGCGCCAAGTTTATTAACATAGTTTCCTATTGGAAACCGCGTTAATATTCACACGCCGCGGGTTTGGCTGTTCTCAGCGCGGCGGCCGCGCGGTGTTGCCGCAGGTGGTGTGTGGCTGGCCCGCGGGTCACACGGCGCGGTTTTCCCCCTGCCTATTAATTTGCATGGGAGCAAACCCTCTCCGCAAGCTGCGCTCCAAGCCACGCCAAGACCATGCCTAGCGCCCGCGTCGGGAGACGTTAGGATGAGGGTTGGCCGCGGGAACTGGCCAAACCCGCCGTGTGAACAGGACCTAAGGCTATGTTCCCATGATGTATTGCAGCGTGTACAGAACGCGCCGCAGTACATCGTGTCTTTCGGGAGCTCAAGCTAATATGCGCGTACTCCCGAGGCGCATGAGGGGGGGGCAGCCCGACGGCCCTGTTGACATTCGTTACTCGCGGCGCGTATTTGGCGCAAATAATTGACTTGTCACTTATCTCCCCGCTTGTACAGTACGATTGTATTGTACGAGTGGGGAGAGGGGGCGTAATCCATAGTTCTCTATCACAACTATTGATTACCGTAATTTCGGTGCACATCTCTCTTGTATTAGAGCGCAAATAAGCTGTAAAATATGTGCCGAAATTACGCCGTGTGAAGATACCCTGAAGCCTAAATGAGTTCATACATAGTACACAGAAGTATAGCAAGATAAAAGGAGCAGAATCCAAGCTGAGGCCCCATAGGTATTATGCTAAAGTGTGTTTCCGAAAACAACAGGAAGCCGAGTGCAAAAAAATGAGATAGATTGTGATGAATATGAATAGAGTCAGTAAATATCTACAAATTTTATTTATTTTAATTTTATGTGCTGTAATTCCCAACCCAAAATGATTTTACAGTATAAAAGGCACAAAAAGGACCCGAAAAAAATACAATTTTAATAATAAAATGCAGTAAAACAAACCAAACCCGTTGGGGATCCATTTGCTGTAAAAAACCAGAAACCCCTCACATAGCTGCCAGTGAAGAGCTTGCCACACAGCAAAAAAAAAAATCAATTAACAAAGCATGTAAGTAAAGGCACCTTTATCTCATTTTTCCCCTCCTGACTAGGCAGATGACATCTGGCTGCTATAATCTTCTAAAGGCCATGTTCACACGGCTTATAAGAGGGGCGTATTTCGGACCTTAAATTACCGCCGAAGTGCGCCAATTCCGGCCGAAAACCGGCCCATTCATTATTGGTAATATCAAAGTTCTCATAGAGAACTATGATAACGTCTCTCCTTCTCTTCCCCTTTCCTCTTCTCTCTCTTCCCGCCCAGCGAAGAAGCCCGCCGGCGGGGAGATAATTTGACAACACTATCTAAGCGGCGTATAGGCGCCGCTAATCCAGTGATTGTCTATGGGCCGGCGAAGTGCTCCGGCCCCCCGCATACCTTCACCGCGAACATCATCCCTCCTCCCCCGCCCCTGCCCCGCGCCCCCTCCCCCGTCCCCACGGCGTAATTGTGCGGGGCGTAATTACGTCCCGCAATAAGCCGTTTAGAACATAGCCAAAAAGTGCAATGTTTGAAACCATCCTACGGGCCTCATCACCCACAGCAGAGGACAAATAACGTTTGAATTTTATTAATCCACCAATATTTGTCTGTTATTTTTTGTGCCGTGCAGCATCGCCGGCCGGCGGGACGGCTTTTTTCTTCTTCCACGGTTGTGGGAAGCCAAACACCCCACAGTGGGGGTCCAAAACACATTTTCTTTGATCTTAACCCGGGGTTGACTCACTACAAAAGATGCTTTTTAATTAAAGTTTAAGATCTTGCAAAAACAAGTCACTTTGCAATAAGTCCAATAACAGTATCCTACCTATTCCTAGATAACCCCTCTTGTAGGCTGCATCAGCTCCTCAGGTCTGCTATAGCTAGAGACCTGTCCTATCTCTCATGATAGGACTGTCAGCCTGGTTGCTAAAGCTACAGACCAGGCTACTACTGCAGCCTAGTATAAGCCAGTAAACCCTCGAATTCAAAATGAAACCAAGAATATAGGGCTAAGGTAAGAGGAAACAATTGTAGTCAGACAACCCCTTTAAGCCCCCAGAGGGCGGAAAAGACCTTAAATAACTAAATGATTATTCAACATCATAAATATTTTTATCAGTGACGCTGTTGTATGAGGTTTTGTTTTGGTGGGAGAAGTTTATTTTTTGGGGGCGTGGGTTAAGTTTATATGTTTACGTGAGATTTTTACAAAAACACTTCTTTGCAGCATGAACATAATTTTCTTAAAATTATTCTTTTACTCCATTCACATATCACACTAAATAACCTGTTTTTAAGGGAGAGGTTATTAATGTGTAATTTAGGCACAATAAGTTTTTCATTAACCCCTTCCCGACATAGGGCCGTATGGAAACGCCCTAGCGTGAAGTGACATCCCCGCAAATGGACGTAATCATACGCCCTGGCGATGCGCGCGGGCTTGCGGCGAGCCACGCTCGATGCGCAACATGGGGACCAGCGGTAATTACCCTGGCCGCAATGCCGTAACACACACACCCCCCGGGCCGGAGTGGCCTCCAGGCCGCGGTGATTAACCACCACGCTTCATTATAAACCGCAGCTGTAATGCTGCGATAATAAATGCCGCATGCGGAGGAGTAGCTCCTCCTGCCTGCTCCCGGCGCTGCCGCACTGTAGTGCGGCCACCGATCTCCTCTCTGATGCCCTCAGGGAAGTGAACGCGACTTCCGGGGTTCAACTGTGATGTCACCATGGGGCCCGCAATGCATTGTGGGCATGGAGACAGTGCTTGTCAAGCAACCAGTACCAGTACTACTGCTATACTACTGTGCACTGTCTGCATTCTACCAGCAATCTAAAGATTGCTGTTAGAAAGATAAAGGAAGAAAAAAGTGAAAAACGATGTAAAAAAAAAAAAATAAAATGTCAAAAGAAGAAAAAAAAGTTAAAAACACAAACACAAAAAATAAAATAAAAACACGTACAAAGTAAACCACCGCCCTTTGTTTTTATTTGTTTTCCCCTTTACAAACTCCCCCAAAAAATCGCCCCCAAAAAAGGCTCAAAAATAAAAATAAAGTAATCCCATATTTGTTATCGCCGCGTGCGTAACGACCCCCACCCTATAAATTCTGTCCATGATTAATTAAACCCGTACGGTGACGCCATAAAAAAACAAAAACAAAAAACAATCACAGAATTGTGGTGGCGATTTTGTACATTCTTGCAGCACAATTAAAATTGAATAAAAAGCGATCAAAAATTTCATATAACGCCAAAGTTGTACCAAAATAAACATCCAGTCATCCCCGCAAAAAAGTCCATACACGACACTGTTAAAGGATAACGCACAAAACACGCACGATTAATAGGCATCTCGACGCACCTCACAGCGATGCATAAAATTATTTAACCACACATAAAAACACCTTTTTTTTTTTTTTTTTAAAGTGCCTGTCAAAATTTAAAAAAACTAAAATAAATATAGGGTATCGCCATAACTCGTATCGACCCAGAGAGTACAGCAAACTGTCTTGGATACTGTGCACGAGTTGCCGCTGATAAAAAATAAAAAACAACTACTTAGGAATGCAGAATGTTTCTTCATCCGAGCCTGTCCAAAAAACCGGATTTAAAACTGATCAAAAAATCTTGTACCTCCCCGCCCAACAACTAAATACCCCAGCAAAACTTCAACAACTCCATCTATATCACCACCCCAGCAAAAAAACCAGCCCTACCACAAAAGCTTCTCGTACACCAGAAAAATAAAAAAGTTATGGCTCTACCCCATGATCTATGGGCGACAAGCAACAAACACGTGTGTTTTCTTTTTGACATTAAAGTGTTTATATGTGTAAAAGTACAGAAAACATAAAAAAAATATACAAATTGGATAGCTCGCTGTAATCCTTATATCGACATGAAGAGTAATACTAGTATTGTCCAGTTATACTGCACACCGGTGACCGCTTGTTAAAAAATTAACAAATAAAAACATCTAACGCAGGAATCATGTATTTTTGTTCAAAATGCCTCACAAAAAACCTTATAAAAAGATGCGACCCACAAATGCGGTCATATGCCCCCCAATAATGGAAAAAAAAAAATTACTCAATCCACAAAAAACAAAGGAACCCAGAATCATTCCTCCGTATACAAGAAAACGAAAACGTTATGGCTATCAGAACAGGAACAACATAAAAACGCATTTATTTTATAGAACCTATTTCTAAATGTGTAAAAGTTATAAAACATAAAAAAAACTATATAAAATCTATAAACCATTGCAAATTGTACAGACCCCCTAGTAAAGATATCCTGACATTTTTACACTGCACGGGCGAACGCTGTAAAATTGAAGCTCAAAAAACACTTGGCGTAATTGCGTTTTCCCCCCCCTCATTTTTCCATAGCCCAATGCAAAAAAAAAGCAACTTATGTTAACACCTTTGCACCCAAAATGACCATACAACAACCCCCTAGATGAGTTTTCTTTGAGGCGTTGCTGAAAATCCAAAATAGTGACTTATGGAAGTTTACCCCCTGTTACTGGTACTATGAGAGCTTATGGTCATATTGTTACATGGCACCCAACCAAAATCTCATTCCCAACAAGCCACATTAGCGCTCCCTCCCCATATACCACCCCCCTGCAGCGCTCCAAAACAGGCAGGATTACAACGCCCACAATGTAGGGTATTGCCGACCTTGGAGAAGAATTGTGTAACAAGTTATTGGGTGCTTTTTTTTTACCAGGATTCCTTGTCAAATAAACATTTTCAGCTAAAAATAAAATTTGCAGATTATTGGAAAAAAAAAATTGTTTTAAAAAAAAAAAAAAAACATATTCACACAAGCCTAACCAAAAATTTTTTGTGACACAGCCCCACTATGTGCGATGGTCATATATCTCACTCTACAAAAAACCCCTGGATTATATTCCTTAAGGGTGTAGTTTTTTTTATCCAATATGGGGTTTTTTATAGGGGCTGTTTATTAAGTTTTGAACCCTTAGGGGGTCCGCAAACCTGAAGTGGGCCCCCCCCCTAAAAAAAATGGTAATGAAAAGAAACTCCTATCCCAGAGATCAGTAGGTGCTTTCCTCCCTATTCTGGGGCTTGTGATGAGCCAAAAATGCACTAGAAAGGGCCACATATGGATATCTCTGAAAACGGCAGAATCGGGGGAATCAATATTAAGTTGTATTTCCTTGATCACATAACCCGAAATTCCTTGTGAACAATGTATAAAAATTTAAAATCTGCTGCCAAAAAAAAAAAAGTGAAATTTTGAAATTACACCTTTTCCACTTTGCTGTAATTCCTGTGAAAAACCTAATGGTTTAATAAACTTCCTAAATGCGGTTTTGAATACTTTAAAGGGTGTAGTTTCTTAGATGAGGGGCATTTATGGGGGTATCTTAACATACAGGCCAATCAAAATCACTATAGAAACCTGACCTGGTTCTCTAAAAAATGTATATGCTAAATTTTGTTGAAGGTAATTTGAAAAATACTACTCAAATTTCTCTAAGCCCCCACTAATAGTCGGTAAAAAAAAAAAAAAGAACTTTTAAAAATGAAGCAAACTACAAGCAGACAATAGGTAGATGCATTTTGTAACATCATTTTGGGAGTGGGAATAACTATCAGTCATTACATGGCAGAACATTATTTGCAGTTTAACAATTGGTAAAAATTTATATACCAAATTTTACTCACCACCCTCTTTTCCAACACAGATTTTTTGATATTTTTTTTTTCTTCCTTCACAATAAAACAAACATTTTTGGACACAAATTTTATTACTATCTTAAGCACAAGTGTTCAACCCGAGAAACAATCTCTGAATCACATGGATACGGTTACAACTTGTACACAAATAGTTCTTCACACATACACGCCTGACACATGACAGATTTTAATAATAGGGCTCCTGTCAGAGAAGGCCAAAACTGGCTCCGGGGTAAGGGGTTAAATACTTTTTATTACACTTTTTATGTGTCTTTCCTTTTTTTTAATCTATTAAAGGGGCCGTTTTGGCATGATCTCACTTCATATACCCCTGCATACAAATCAGCTTCTGTGTCTCAGAAGGGGGGAGTGTGTGATTTGTTTGAATTGCATATCCTGTGACCCAGAGCACATGACATCAACCAGAACCATATCCTCTCTATAGTCAAAGGTCTGTTTATTAAACAATTGGTGAGTAGCTGAAAGGTGAAAGTTTTGCCTCCAGGCACAAGTTTCCTAGGTTCAAATCCCCCCCCCCCCCTGCAGGAACCAAACCTGTGGATATTTTTCTCTTTATCAACACAGACCTCATTGAGTTTCTTTTTTTATATTTATTTTTGCATTATTTTGAATAATACAAAGGAGTACAGAGGACGGAGTAGAATGACAAGCACCTGGTGTTAGAAACACTCAGTAGCGGCCTGAGAGGAGAGGTGAGTAGGAGCAAGTGCGAACAGGACCTGAGGAGCTCAGCACCCAGGTCGTATCCCCGGAGACAGCTGTAAACAATGGATCACTAAAGTGCAGGCTAAACAAAAACGGGATGAGAATTTTTATAAAATAATTAATAATGAACAGTGAAAATGTTTATTTCATTTGCAAGCTTCCCACGTCAATTTTACTTCTTGGCTAAACCCCTTTAAGGGATAACCATTTTATTTATTTATTTTTATTATATATAATAATGTATTGGCATACCACTGTGTCAGTATGACACCGGCTGCTGCCAGGGCAGCTCACAGTGGACCCCCCCCCAGACAGCAGTCTTACCTAAGAGCAGACAGCCCCTGGGGGCTATTCAAGGGTACCCCTCAAACTGACTGGACAGACCTTCCCCAGGCTCCATCAGGCACTGGGAGTTCAGGTGACCCAAAGGAGCAGAGAAATCCCCTTTGATTACGCTGCAGCAGTCAAAGACTTAACTGTCAGGAACCGGAGGAAGCCTCCAATCCCCATCAATCACAGAGATTGCATCATCCAAAATGAGAGTTTAACCTACGGCTCAGTTCCTCGTGCAGTTGCGGCGCTGGGAGCCTCTTGTCTGCAGTGACATCTTTTGCCGGTGCTGCAGACAGGAGAAACGCACCGCCTGACGTCAAGACGGCCTAAAAACCAAAATGTGCTGGAGTTTGGTAATAAAACAAACCTAAAACTCCATGCTCTGCTCTGTACTCACTGTTGTCCCAGTGCTGACGCTGCAGGCGGGATCTCCCAGTGTCCTAGTTACACCCGGCTCTGTGGTCAGCTCTTGTCCACTGTAGCTAATCGGTGACTCCAGCAGTCATGCCATTGCCTTGACATCACCACCTAAGAAGTGAACAGTGTTGTCAAAGCAATGGCAGGTGACTGTTGGAGCCATTGATTGGCTACAGTCAGGGCTGGGGCGAGGGGTAGGTGACCACCTTCATCCCATGCAGCAAAGGGGTATGTTGTGGACTGATGTTTTTTGTTGGGGGGAGGGAGGGCGCCATATGCCTTATTTGCCGATGGCACCAGAATACCTTGTCCCAGTCCTGGCTACAGTGGACGAGAGGAGACCACATAGCGGGGGTATCCCCGGACACTGGGGAGGAACCCCCGCCGCCCACAGCTAAAAGCCCTTTTTATATTATGTTTCAACTGGAGAAAACCCTTAAACAGCTTTGTTCCCATGGCGTAACTTTTACATGTATTCCACATAGAAAATACATCAGGTAGCCAGGGTGCTATGGAGTAGCTATGGAGTATTAATCTTTGTCCAAAGCTGAACCAAAATCTACAGCAATAAAAACTGAAATATGCAGCAAAAAGCCAAAGGTACGCTCCGATTTCTGAAACACTGTGCAGTGCAATGGAAAGGTCCACAGTGTGAACATGCCCTTTTAGTTTTTCTCTGTGAAGATGCCGCTACAGACTTTGGCGTGTAAATACTGACCAAAATACTATTGTTTAAGAAGGGTTTCACATGTTGCATTTTTGCAAGAAATGCTCTTAAAAACACTACTAAAAGACGCACGTGTTTTTCGACTTTTTTTTTTTTCTTTCGGCATTTTCAACCCCGGCAATTATCCTGACCGTATTTTCAGTCCGATTATACCGCGCCGGAGTGCGCAAATTACGGGCTGAATACGTCCTAAGTAACTAACGGTAATTCCACAGTTCTCAAGAGAACTATGGATTACCGTCTCCTCCTCCCTGCTCGGACGAATACGCCGAGGGGGGATATAAGTGACAAGTAATTACCAGCGGCGTATACGGCTCCGCTGGTAAGGCAAGTCTATGTGCCTGCAAGGTGCCGGACCCCCCTCTCCCCCGCGGCTAAATTTACTCTGGCCCATAATAACGCCCTGCCCAGAAAGCCGTGTAACTATAGCCATTAAACTGCAGCAGGCAATAAGAAAATATTAAACCGACTATAGACAAGGTTTTTTTTTTCTTTACCTTTTGGATCCATTTGGTGGTTTGTTTCTTTTTTTTTGGGTTTTTGAGGGTGGCAGTGTTTAGCATATAGCATGCTGGTGGGGCAATGTTTTTTTTCTAGCATTTTTCTCCCTATAGACTTCCCATGTCGTTTTTTTTTTATTTTTTTTTTTCTCAAATCAAAAAAATTGTATGTTGCATTGTAGCTTTTTTCCTACATTGCAAATCGTGATAGTAATGACATTCACCATAAAAAATTATCATAAAAGAAGGCAAAATAACTTTTATATGAAAAAAAGTGTTTTTTTTTTTTAAATATCATTCATGCCATTTTTTTGATCATAAAAATACAAGTGTGAAAGGGGCCCCTACGCCGTTATATAAAAAAGCACTAGTAAGCGGGGAAATAGAATGTCTCTGGCTTCTTCTCATGCTCTGTGGTATACAAATTACCTTTGTTTTAATGTGTGAGTATATTGAGTTAAGGAAATCCGGTGGCGATCACACTCCGGGGCACAGCATTTAAATAATATTTTAATTCTGTCTGCTGTATCCCAGCTTGGCTACTAATGTAGACAGGCCCAATGTGGATCTGCAAGCAGAACAAGAAGTGTGACAAACCTCAACGTGCAACAAGATACTGAAGAATTAAAGTAGAAAATTAGAATTTCATCACACTCCCCTCCTCTTTTAAACTAGATATGCATATAAATAGCTTTTCAGTGTCTCAATCACACCCATAAATCCATCTGCTGGCTGATCAGGTAGTGCTGGGTGTAATTGTCTATTGCTACTTGCATTGGCTATGGTAGTGCTGTCCATTCGGCAGAGCTAACCCCTATGACATCCCTGAAACAATAAGAGACCGCTCAGCACAGATTTTCTAAAAATCAATTCAGCCTCATCTAACAAGATCTGACAGCAGCCATTCCAGTGGTCAGTTTGAATTCAACCAAAGTCCATCTCAAATCTACTTAATAATGTGGATTACCTAGGGATTCAGGTGATCAACCTGAACCCACTCATATTTTTCGTGACAGGAAAGTAAAAAAAAAACAAACTGCTGTGGTCCTTCACAAATCCTCTTGCAATAAGGAACAAGCTGGATGGCAACACAAGATGCTACTAGGAATATGCCAACACGAATATATGAAAAAAAAATAATGGAATATACCACCAAATAATGAATTCTCATTCTTCCAGAACTAACAACATTAAGTCTAAATGTTTCTAAATCAAGTGAACCTATTTTATTCCTTTGCATTATATGAGAACAGACGCACTGCTACATTTTTTAAAATTTTTATGAAGATTTCTCATACACTTGCAAATAAATACTTATATTTTATGTGCTTTGTGGGCATTCTCGCAGTGTAAGGACAAGTTGATCAAGTAGTTTATATTGATAAAAATAAACAAAGTATCATTTTTTTTTCTCTATCTTCGCAAACAATTATTATCTATTGAAACGAATGAAAATCATGAGAAACATGAATTATTGCAGGTGGATGCTCTTAATTTATTTCAAATGAGCTTGTATATCTCTAGATGAGGTATGTTGACACTCACATTACACTGAGGGCCATCCATCATCAGCACTAAGGCTTGTCTCTTAAGTAATAAATGTATCTAGCAGTTGGACTTGGTCATCGTATTGTAATAAATAACCATTGAGACTATATGCACCAAATGCAAGTGTCCCAGGTTTCTATGGTGTATGTGTTCTGAAAAAGTAGTTCATATTGTTCCACCAGAGATGTTATAGTGCCGGTGTGGACAAAGTAGAGCCGACATGACTCTAAGTGTGTTGTTCGAATAAATTAGCCATGCCACCATGCTACCCCTCAAATCTATTAAGGTCAACACGAGCTTCTACATGTAAGAGAGCGCAATGGCTCATCGGGGCCTGGGGATAGGGCTTGTGCCACCTTTTCTCGCCTAGGTTGATAGATTGCTGATATAGATGGTTGCAGGTGCGCTTGCACTGGAGCTTCTAAGTCCAAGCAGTACCACTAGTCCTCACTCTCCCTGCGCTGGCAACGTCATGGTCTACCAATGTAGGATCGTCCTCTGGGAAAACGGAGAGGCAAAGTACTTCTCTGATCTGTATATCCCTGTGTCTGAGCTCTTGTGGGCCTCCTAAAATGACGTGGCGGACCAGTTCAGAGCCCAAGGCTTTAAAGAGGTTTTTCATGACTTAAAAACCTTCCTAGCGCCTCCCACTGTGCTAAAATAAAAAAAAAAATGACCTTGTATTTGCCTCTCTCCTCACCATTGTTTCAGCACAGCCAGAGTTCTCCACGGGCCCCTGGATTTGAAGCGCACTGCTCAGGTGGAATATAGTGGAGTACTTTACCTGAAAACCCCAATGTCACAAAGACTTAAATTCACTGTTGCCCCCACAACTGCCATTAACACTTTTTGGGTGGGAAAAAATTACAAAACAAAAACTATGGCAATCTGCATTAAAATGTGCAATTCCCTCCTTATGGTAACGATCACCACAATAGCTACGAAACCGGAAAAAGATGGCGTGAAAGCACCTGGCTGGATCATACACGGCATTTGTGGGAAACACCGCATACACTGGGTATGGCATTTTTCAATAAGTTGTGTACACCTACAAAATAACGTTAACTTTAAAAAGAGGAACATAACCTGCCCTCTAAAATGAGCAGTTTACAGTCCAGGACAAGTGTTATCTTAAAGGGTTTTTGCGCAAGACCGAAAAACCTTCCACTGTGCTAAAATAGAAAATGTACCCAAGCCTTCCAGCACTACCAGAGCCCCATAGGTCTCTCACTGATCGACACCATGTTTCACTGATCACATGAGCTCTAGCCCAAATCGCATGACCATTCTGGTTGTCACATGCTGTGCATGCAGGCCAGAGATTGGTTGCAGAATCATGTGATCCATGAACATGATGTCATCAGCGAGGGACTAGTTGGGAACTCCAGTAGTGCTGGAAGGATAGTGATAGGAGAGGTAAGCAATGGGTCGATTTATAATAATTAGCACAGTTGAGGTGTTAGGACGGTTTTCAGTTCTGCGGGAAGGGAGAGGGGGGGGGGGGGGGGCTGGGGGGGGGGAACCTTTGAGAACACATTTGTCCTGGACTGTAAACTGCTCATTTTAGAGGGCAGGTCATGTTCCTCTTTTTAAGATGACCATGTTTTTATGTCTTACAGAAACTTATTTGAAAAAATGCCATGCCCAGTGTATGCGGTGTTTCCCACAAATGCCGTGTATGATCCAGCCAGGTGCTTTCACGCCATCTTTTTCCGGTGTTATCAGTTACCATACAGGAGAAATTGCACATTTTAATGCAAATTGTCGTATTTTTTGTTTTGTAACTTTTTCCCCCAATAAAAGGGTAACGGCAGTTTTGGGGGTAACAGTGAATTTAAGTCTTTGTGACGTTGGTGTTTTCAGGTAATGTACTCCACTTACGCAGTGTGCTTCAAATCCAAGATGGCGCTCACTCCATGTGCTGGTGCCAAGGCTCTACCAAGTGCTGGCTGTGTCTTCTGGGGGAAATGCAAGAGCCAGTCTTTGTTCATAGCACCTAGTATATCATGCTTTGTTGGACCATATAAAAAGGTGGTGGACCTTGTTTTTCAGGCCAATGGGCCTTATATGACTATTTACCAAGGCCCTGTGGGCAATAGCACACTTTAATACAAATTGCCATGGTTTTGTATGTAATAAAAATTAAAAACAAGTGTTAATGACAGTTGTGGGGGCAACAGTGAAATTAAGTCTTTGGGTGCTTTCACACAGTGTGTGTGTTTTTATTTATTTTTTAGTGCTTTTTTTGTAGAAATACTCGGTAATTAATGCTGTGGATTTCTGCAAAAAAACCCCCCAAAAATGCACCAAAAACGCACTGTGTGTAAGACCCTTTGTGACCTTAGTGTTTTCAGGTGATGTACTCCACTGTATGCCACCCGCACTGACTGGACATGGGTGGGCTACTCTCTGGGAATGAGGGGTTGTGTAGCTATAGGCCATAGCGCCACCGTTAATCTATACTAATCGGCCACAGTATAGAAAGCTGTTGTCTGTGTAAAATGAGCGCCTGTGTAGTAATGGCCCGGTGACAGCTGAAGCTGGATGGGAATGTGTCATTTGCATGTGTAGGAGGGAGAGGGAGGTAGACTTGGCAGCAGGAGCGTTGACGTGCACTTGGGGAAGCTGCAGCCAAAGACTCTGGAAGATGATTCGGTTCCTCGCGGCAGGTAAGCGGCAGAACACAGTAAAACTTCGCTGTCTGGAGAAGCACTGAGCGCTTGCCGTCCAGGCAGCGCCATGGTATTGGGGTCTTAATCAGAAACACGTGTATGTGTCATGTAGTGGGGGCCCTATGTCTGGACTGCATGAAGTTTCCAGATTGAAGTGTTTACATAGCGCTTACACACATCTGTGTTAGGAAACTTGCGGGTAGGAGCTTTCTCCTTCCTTGCTGAGTAGTGGGAGCTCTATGTCCTGCATGTTTATCACTGTATATCTGCTGAAATGTAACAAATCCTCTCTTCTCTCCTGAACAGCAATCCTTGGCATCTTAGCAGTGTACTTGGTGATCGGTTATGGGGCGTCTCTGCTTTGCAACTTGATTGGATTTGCCTATCCAGCGTACATCTCGTAAGTGTCTGTTCGTATCCATTGTGCCTGCCATGCTCTCCGCTTTTGCTGTTCCTTATTCCAAATTGCAAAATTGCCATGCAAGTAAATCGCTTCACAACTTTCTCTGGAAGAAACTGGCTGCCCGTCCTGGCGGAGCTGGTCTGTGAGTTTGATTTGGTGTCTAGTCTGACTACCAAGATAATAATTAGTGAAAACATCCTTTCTCCCCATATTATTTATCCATGTTTACATCCCGGATAATTGAACTTGCCAGGATAGCAGAAAGAGCTGACGCACTGTAGCGTCTAGACGTATCGTATGGCATCAACCCCCTGCCCTCTGATCTAGGGTCTGAGCAACAGATATAACTTGATTCTCCGGTTGTGTAATACCTTGAGGTCGTTTGAGACTACGGATGGTGTGAAGGTATAGAATTTAGGTCTGTTGGTAGACGTGTCTGCTTACTGCTGCATTGCAGGGGAGGATAGCGATGTAATAAAGCACCTGATTCAACAGGTCACACGGCCCTCCAACCCCCTCCGAAAAAAAAATGTCATTTAAAAGTTAACAAATCAGTGTAAATAAGGGTCCCCCGGTTACGAAAAAGGAAGGGACTGTAGGTTTGTTCTTAGTTGAATTTTTTTTTATTTTTTTCCAGAACAGGTATATTTATTAATGTAATCCGCACAAAGGGTTTTGTTTTCGTTTTGGGTAGGCAAGGAAAGGGTTTTTTACATTGTTTTGCTGTCTTTTGCCCCTGTTTTAAGAAGTTCCACCTCTTTTTTCTCTTAGTGCTGTGTGGCATGTGGAATTGTTGTTCCACAGCTACTCCTGTTGGAACATGGAACTAAAAAGTGCCAACACGCCCCATAAGTCTCCGCTTGTAACTAGGGGACAGATGTAAGTCGGGGACAGCACAACAATGGAAAGGCTCTCTACAGTAATTAGGTGCAATAATGAAAATCTGATTATCTTGTTTTAATGAATGCGAGTTAGGACTCATCCCCACGGCAAAGGACAAATACCCATTGATATGTTCATTTTCCGTCCCGAAAAACCGGGGGATGCTCCCCACAGGTTTTCCTTAGGGCCCCGGTGTGGGTTTTTCGGCCATTTTTTAGAGGTTGAAAAAGTAATTACCCTGAAATCCCCCCCCCAAGACGCCCACAAAATACGTAAAATCATAGCACTCAGAGTGCTGTGATGACCCGTTATTCCCAGTGCACGTGTTACATAAAAAAAGGATGGTGATTACCCCCACTGGGGAGAAAAAAAAAGAAATATGAGGCCTTTCCATAGCCCTGTTGAAAAGTATGAAACGGGCCCGGGGGGGCATATACTTTCAACAGCAGGCGTTTTGTGGCGGGGGTGCACAGGTACTTTGCGCTAAAAGTTTTTTAAACTCAGCCATAAAGTTTCCCAAATAAACGTTTTTTTAAAAAGCGTTTTTGGGGATTTCCTTTTTAAAATGTTATTTTTTTTAATAGAATGTTTGGGGAAATTTTCCCTTATTTTTGTTTATTTGTCTTTTTTTAACGGTTTTTTCCTTTTAGTTTTTCTGATGGGTTTGGGTTTCCCCAGCTTTCTTCATTTAAGCCTATTAGGCATAGGACGGAAACTCAGCACTGTATCGCACCAAACTGCGGGACCATATACGTTTTTTTGGGGAAAGTGCATAAAAACCCCGCATCGGGAGTAACTGTTTCCCCTTCATCTGATAAGGGAGTAAGAATTTGGAAGGGGAAAGGGTTTTACTTCCAAAGGGGGCCTTTATATTTTATTTTTCCCGAAAAAAAATTTCCTATATCGTCTGGAGTTTGGGGGTTTCCGATAATGTGCTTTTTTTTCCCCTTCTTATCCCTTACTATACTTTTGGGTTTTTATTGTGCAATAACCTGTGTACACAAGTTTGTTGTGGCTTACCAAACACTTGAAGGTTTACATTCCGGTATACTAAGTTATAGTGCGTCTGCCCTATGAAACGCAATTTTGGGGCCTTTTTAAAAGAAATTTCATTTTAATTTTAGATTTACATAATTTAAGTTTTATAGAGGCATAATTGCCATGGAATGATCTGCACATGTGTTTTCACCTCTACAGTCTTTGCTTTACTACTGGAATAGGGATCATGGGTTATGACAGAAAAAGTCTTTTGGATAAAGGGGTTTAGAGCCAGGGTTCCTTCCCTTAAATTTAAACAGTTGTGTTGAGGTATGACAGGGTTTTTTGTGAGACGTGGTACGGGGACAACCCCGCTGGGCCCCCTGCTGCAAAAAGTGGCCGGGTTCACCTTTTGATACAAAATCAAAAAGCAATTTTTGGTAGTGGAGTGTTTAGAGGGGGGAAATTTTCCTCTTGAGGGGACCCAATCATGGGTTTTTTTTTGGGTTTTTAAGCCGCCCTTAAGGGGCCCAAAAAAAGGGTTTTCCGGTCTGCCCCTTAGTTTCACCTATTAGGGCCCTTGTAGGCTGCCTGCCAGCATTGATACAGTGTGCTGTATTGAGACCACAAATCCTTGTGGGGGAAAAAAAAAAAACGGGAAATTTTTTTAAAACAAAATCCCCCATATTTAAACAGATTGTTTTGGATTAAAAATTTTATAATTTTTATATATATATATATTATTTTATATATATTATATATTTATATTTTAATATTTTTATTATATATTTTAATAATATTAATATATTATATATTTATATATATATAAAATTTTATTACGTATGTAAGGCCCTAAACTCGAAAAGATCATGGTTAAAAACGCAAGTAGATTTTTTTTTTTTTGTCTTTTTTCGGGAAGAGAAATGGGGGAAACAAAAAAATTTACATGAACAAGGGAAAAAGGTAAATAATGGGAAAATTTTAAAACTTAAACAAAACAGAAGCCAAACACTAATGCTTAAAAAAAAAGGGTTCGGCGGGGCCACTCAACTTTTGTCGAAAATATTTTATGGTTTTTTTTTTTGATTTAATATAAGCTCGGCCCTCACAATTGTAGCGGAAAGAATTTAAAAAAAAAGAGAAGCTGTCTTTTATATCACATAGTGACCGTATTAAAAAATGACACCTGTAATAAAAGGCAAAATTGTGTTAAAAAGTAAAATAAACTAAAAATTTTGGGTGTTTTAAAACGTGCGTTTTTTTAATTTCGTGTTTTTTTTTGTTTTCAGGGGAAGGCCCCCGCAAAAAAAAGCTGTACATTGGGGTTTTCCACAAAAATTGCGGCAAAAATCGCCGGGGAAGTACCGCAATTTTTTACCCCTTTCATTTACCGCGATTTTTTTTGCGCAATGTACCCGCCTTAATTTTTCTGTGCCTTCCTGCACAAAAAAAACGCCCTTTTAAAAAACGAATCAAAAACGCCCCCGTGTAAAACACCTTTAGGCGGGGGGTTTCCCACGGCTTATTCAAAATCGTAATTTTTGGGGGCGGATTTTTGGGCCCGGCCCAAATTTTTGAGTTGAGTTCGGGGTGCGGGGGGAAAACCGGCAGTTGGGGCCGGGCCCCCTAGAAATGCATTATTTTCCCCGGGGACTGTTTTCCCACCGGGGGGTAATTTTGCATGTAACTTTTTCCCCCCTCGCGGAAATTTTGGAGAACGGGGGGAGGAGACGGAATTTCCTTTTGTTTTTTTATGGGGAACTGTGGATTTCCGTTAAAGATGGGACGTATTAACCCGGTATTGCGCAAAGTACGGCGGGCAATAAAGGCCTGAAAATTCCCTGTTTAAAAGTAAAACCAAAGTGAAAAGAGGGGCCCTTAAAAGGTGCTTTTTACATGATGCGTTTTTTTGGGGGGCGTTTTTTTTTGCAGGAAGGGACAACGATTAAAGCTGTTTCATTGCTGAAAAAAAAAACGCATCAAAAACATACCAAAGCCGCACCATGTGAAGGCACCCTTACTTGTGTTTCTGTTCCAGAACCTATCTGCTTTGTTCGTACTTGTGTGGTTCTGGAAGCATGTGTGAACCTGATCTACTGCTCCGGGAAAGGGCCCGTGTTTGCATTTAGCAAAATTTCTTTGGTTTTTTTTAATTTTCCCCGTGTGGGTTTTTTGGCTGGTTTAAAGGCCCGGGGGGGTGTCTGACAACAGGGGCCCCTCCATTTGTCTGTTTGTTCTTGGGTTTTTCAAAGCTTTAGTTTCTCATTTGTTTAAAATTTGGTATTTCAGCCTTTTTCCCAAGGTGTCGGTACCTGGGCCCGTTCCCCCACAGATCTAGTTTCATTTTTTTGGTTTCTGGGCATTTTATTTTCACTGGAACTGACATACATTTTTTTTTTACTGAGGGAAATAATTAAAGCTAATGCATAATTTAAAAAAAAGTTTTGGTTTTAGTAAGAGGTTTTATTGCTAAACATTGCCTTGGGGTGAGATTGGGCAGATAAGTTGGGCAACTTTGTGATTTTGTTTTCCCTTAGACCAATTTGGGGACTTCATGGGAAAAATTTTGCTTAGATGTTGTTTGGGTGGTTCATGGGAATTTTTTATGCCTTTTTTCTCAAAAAAACCTGAAAAGACTTGTTCCATAATATCCGATTTTTTTTCCCGGGGCTTCCATTTGCTTTGGGTTTTGGGTTTTTAAAGAGAAAAAACCTTTTTAAGGGGGCCCTTTCTGGGGGCTTATTTTGGGGCTTTTGGGTTCAGACCCTTTTCCAAAACCCCAAAAGATTTAAAGTGGTTGTTTGGCCCCTCGCGTCGAAATTTCTTGTGGCTTTTCCTTTATTTTTTCCCAGCACAAACTTTCCCTTCCTCTTGGCCATGCCATGGGTAATAAAACACATAGTTTAGTCCTTCTTGAAATTTTGGGTAAAAGAAGCAACGTGGTAATTTAAATATTAAGGTTTGGTGTAGGCCCCCCTCCCAAAACCCATATTGGTCCCCTTTTTTCCTACGGACAGGCCATTAATATTTTGTCCAAAGAAAACCCCCCTTTTTGTATCTGCCCCCGTAAATGAAATTCTTCTTCTTTACATTCAAAGTCTAAAGTTTAATATTCTAATTCATGTGGATTGAGCTCCACTTGTATAGAGCTTATTATAGTGCATCAATATAGGTGAGAGTTATTGGTAGGGCTGGGGCGATGGATAGGTAGAGGTAAGTGACCGCCTAGGATGTAAGAAAGTATGGAGCAGGCTCGGGAGCTGAATCTACTCCATAAATAGCATTACGTTAGTCAGCAACTGTCTTCAGCAGCTGGGACTGGAGAGAACTCCGATCCTATCCGTACTGACTACTTAGATGCCGTAGTCGATGTGTCTCTGGGATCTATGCAGTTATGCTGGATGGGAGGCGACCCCTTCCATCACCTAATCGGCTCCCACGTGATGTGGAGGTGGTGACCAGCAGTCATGACATCTGGGGGGCCTTATGAAGGCCTCTAGGTCTGCCATATTACTATCCATATTACACCCTGCCAAAGTCGGGGTATAATAGGAGAGCTGTAATTGTACACTATTCTGCAATACATTAGTAATCCAGAATAATGTACAAGTGATCACACCACTTAGTGGCGATGTACCAGAGGGAAACTAACATTTTCATGTAAAAAAAAAAGTTTTAAAAATATATATTAAAATTCAAAACACCCTTCCCCACTTTCCACTGTACAAATAAAAAGACAGAAAAAGTGAAGAAAATTGGTATCATTGTGTCTGCAAGAGTCCGGTCTATTAATATATAACTTTATTACCTGCATGGCAAATGCCATAAAAATACCCAGCTCCAAAATTGCGTACTTTAAAAAAAAAAAAAAAAAGAAAAAAAAAGGTTTTTGGTCTCAGAATAGCGATGCAAAGCAAATTTAAAAGCAAATTGGAGTCCTTCTCGCAGGCAGAGTAAAGATAACATGTCATTAATACAGCACTTATAAGAGAGAGGCTCAATTGTGTCCCCCTCCCTCCACTGCATTCCACCTAGCTGGGTGGGGCGCAGCCTCAGGCACTGTGCATCTTAGGAGAGGCGGGCATTTACATTTTTCCAGTGTGGATGCTGGATGCCTTAGGCTATGTTCACACGGCTTATTTTGGGACGTATCTCGGCCCATATTTTGCGCCGTACTGCGCGAATTACGGGGCGAGATACGTCCTAGTCATTACGGTAATCCACAGTTCTCAGAGAAAACTATGGATTACGTCTCCTCTCCCTGTTTGCACAATATGGCGAGTGGGGAGAGAAGTAACATGTTAATTATTCACGGCGTATACTCGCCGAGAATAATGAATGTCTATGGGGCCGGCGAGCTACCGCCCCCCGCCCCTGCTCCCGAGCACACGGCGTAATTGCGGGCGAAATACGTCCCGTAATTAAGCCGTGTGAACATAGCCTTACCCTGGCTATCAGCCTTCAGTCAGGATCTGTAAGGCTATATCTACACAGCATTGTTAAAATTGCATCCAAAATCTGACAGTATTTTTTTTTTCATATTTAAATTTTTATTAACATTTTTAATAAACAGTACAGTTCACACATGGAGAAAGAAAAAGTTAAAGCCAATGATACAAACAGTAATGTATAACAGACGTACAACTGACCTAACTAAGCTAACATTTGGTCTATGGGACATAAAGAGAAGCAGACCCTGTTGTAAATAATGTTTCGCCTGAAAAAAGTCCCAGATTTCAACCCATTGGGTAAAAAAAAAACTAGGGTTTTTTTACAGTAATAACAGTCAGGGAGACAAAGGACAAAAGGGCGGGGAAAAGAGGATCTCGGGGGAGAAGAAGCAGAAAAAAAAGGATCGGGCTGGGGGGGGGTTCCGGGAAAGGTAGACTTCTACAAGGGGTAAGGCGAAGGAGGGGAATAATTCTCCCATTAAATCCTCCAAACGCCATGTGCAAAAGGTCCCACCTAGGCATTGTCAATCAGCTCTTATAAATTATGGGGAATTCCCTATACAAGCTCCAGGATTAATGTTGGATAGGAATGTCGCGTTACACTATCAGGTCTTGTGCTATCAATTCCTCCATGCGAAAGGTCAGGCTACTCCTGACCCCATTCCAGCACAGGGGGGGGGGGGGGGGGGGGCCCAGGGGCCGACTGTTCCACCTACGTGAATTACCATTTTTTAGCTGCTTGGAGGAGGGTGTCTAGTAAGGATTTCTTATAAGACCCAAGTGTAGAGGGAAACATTAAACAAACATAGTGTGCCTTGAGTATTAAGGAACTGGTAGTCCCAGTACAATCATTGATGCTTGAGGATAACTTTCCAAAAGCTCTGCAGGACATCACAACCCACAAATGTGGGCCATGTTGTCACCACCTCCCTACCACATGCTCTACAAGTGTCAGGGTGAGTCGGGATACCCTTGTGGAGTAGAGCTGTACCAACGAGAGGAAGATTTTATAGCTCGTCTCCTGTGGTTTACAAGAAATTAAACGCAGCTTTGTGTGTTAAAAAGCAAAGCATGTCTCCCATTGAGCTTCGCTGAAACGACTTCTGGAGCTCTTTTTCCATGCTATACAAAAAAAGAGGGGGCGGTACGCCCCAGGAGAGATAATTAAGTTAGTAGATCAGGAGTAAATAAGGTGTCTGGGCATCTGCTGCTGCACACATAACTTCTCAAAAGGGGTCAGGGCTCTCGTGGAAGTCAATTGTTCTTAACGATCGGAAGTAAAAAAAAAAAGTGTTGTAGTCTGGTAAATATTCAACATTGATCCTGGAGTTGGAGGTTAGTCTGTCAGAAAGTTCGCCGCAGTGTCGTGAAGGAACCCTATTATGGATTATCCTTTACCAGTAGAGGAGAAGTTTTATATTTCCCTAGGAAGGAGGATATCCGATTTCCCCGGCTGGGAACAAATGGTTGTCCGGTGATGTGGGAACAGCGGACCTTGAGGTCCAGGCAGGATCTCGGAGGCTCTAGGGCTTTTAATCACCTCCATAGTATGGGGTCGTTGTAATTAGAAATTCTCGGGTCCGAAAACACAGTCCACAGTCCCACGGAGGCAGGACAGGATTTATGGACATAGTGTTTGTGCGATGTGTACCCAAAGTTTATTCGGAGAGTTATGAATTAGGTCCAGATACTAGAGTAAAAAGTCGCCAGGTAGTAATGCCTACAGTTTAGGAGGCCGTAACCACCTGCATCTTTAGGGCGGACATGAGCTGCTCTACGAATTCGTTGGGCGACAGCGAGCACCAAATAGTCATTTGAAAGCATCGATCGGAGCAGCTAATCAGAACGATGCGGATATGACAATTGGAATTGTTTGGAGTAAACTAAAGACAATTTGGGAGGATGGACAATCATTTAAAATGTTCGTCCTGGCGAAACAGGAGAAGTCTTTCTCGGTTCCAACGTGAAGTGAGTGAGGAAAGTTTTGTGTAAGCCAAACGGTTGAAAATTGGTCTCGAGAATAACTGTGGGGGGATCAGCCGGGATCAGTGTGCCGCAATAGGACATTCCTCTGGAAGGCCATGAGAAAGGGAAAGTTGCTCTAAGAGTATCTACCACCACTGGGTCTAAGACGGACATTCAACGCCTCGGATTTAGAATAGTTAATTTATAGTTCGACCACTGGTGAACGAGCCACTCGTGACAGGACGTGAGCCAACTCCCAGGGAAAGGGAGTGAGACATGAGGGTTCCCGTAGATAGAACCAAATGTCTCGTTGCAAAACGCTGCAGCACTTGTACTCTATTAGTCTCCTATACAGATTCCCTTAAATGTCCGGATTGGATCTAATGGACGCCATCAGATGCCCATTACAGTTACATATATAGGGGGGACAGTGGGCATCCTCGTCTTGTACATTCCTAATCTCAAAGGGCTCAGAAAGGGCCCCATTCACCTCACCTGGATGATGGTTTTGATTATAATGCGCGCGTATGATTTTGCCAATAAAAGCATGGGGCCAACGCCACACGCCTCAGGGTGAAGTCTAAGGCTTCCCAGAGATCCTGTCAAATGCCTTTTCTATCGGCTCAAAAGTGCAGGACCATAAAGGGAAATCCATGGAATCGTTGCGGTACTGAATCTGGTCCAGGTGCTTCAGCGTGTTATCCGGCCTCCTCTCCGGGGACAAAGCCCACTGGTCAGGGATGGCACAGAGTGCGTAAGTGACATTGTAAACGGTTGATTAACAGTTTGCAACAATTTTTTAAGTCACGTTTAGAAGGGATATGAGTCTGTAACTCCCACAGGGCTTAGGGGTTGCCTTACAAGGCTCTTCGGGATGTCGTGCAATATGTGCCTTATGCGTTATGCGGGAAGGGTGATGCCAAGATGACATATCATTATAGGCCTGCAGATTGTTGGAGTAAGAGATGACGCCACAGCGCTTTGAAAAATGTGGAAGTAAATCCGTCCGGGCGGGGGACTTTCCTACCGGGAGATCTTTTATAACCATAGCGAGTTCTTCGAATAGGAAGAGGGCTCTTCAGTTCTGCATTACTTCTTGAGTTGACAAAGCTCGCCAGACGAGCGAACAGGAGGTGGGGTGCCCCGTGAGCGGGTGTGAGAATTAGCGCGGGAACTAGAGGGGGCAACCGATAGAGGTTGTGAGTAATAAAAGAAGTGAATTTCTATCGCTATTCTTCGGTCGTGTGTACCGTGTTTCCCAAATCGGCTGATACTGTGATGTAGGATGCTGCCCATTTGGTCCTCTGGAGGCTATTAGCAGCAGATACCCACTTTTATTCCCATATTCGTAAAATTTACTACGATGGGCTTGTATAAGTTTGCTCCAAGAAGACTCGGAGTCGATGAACCTCCAACCACACACTTCAAGGCTTCCCACTTAATTATGGGGGCCGTGTGGTCCGCCTCGTGATCGGAAACAGTGGTCAATGGTCTGCTGTAGGTCAGCCAAGCACACTGGATCGGACAATAGGGCCTCATTTAACCTCCAAGACTTTACTGTGGGGACAAAAAAGGGAGGCGAAAAGTGGCGAGAACTGGAGCATGGTCAGACCAAAGCACGCTTCCAATAGAGGTAGATCTCAGCCATGAGGGGGGGGGGGGGGAGGGGGGGGCATTTTGTTGGTGAGGGATATAGTCAATTCTACTCCCCCCCATGTGTTATGTGGAGGAGAAAGAAACTATAATCCCTTATCTGAAGGGTGTTGGAGCCCCAGCAGCCATCACAAACTGAATCTTAGTGAGCTTTTTGACTTTTTTGATAGCCGAATAGGATATTGAGGATCGGCCTGTCGAATTATCAAGTGTGGGGTCTAATGTGAGGTTTAGGTCCCCACAAAATAGTAAGGTGCCCTGAACATGAGTATGTAAGGTATCTAGGACCTGCAACAGAGACCTGTCCCTGGTTAGGGGCATAAACATTGACTCTAGTGAACAGGCGTCCTGAATTGAAAGTTCGAGTTATCAAGTATCTGGCCTCTGCATCAACAACGCAGTTCACTACCTGGTGCGGTAAAGACTGTGGATGGCAATTGCGACTCCTTTACTTTTAGAATGAGGATTATTGGCAAAATGCCAGTGGGGATAATTCTTGGTTTTAAGGACTGAAGCTGCATCTGATTTATAAAGTGGGGTCTCTGCAAACACAATTTTGACTTTTTTACGATGGAAGTGGTAAAGAATTTGGACGTCTTCGTGGGGATATTACAGCCTTGGTATTAAAGGATGCTACATTAGGGTCGCCCCAATTTAAGTGTTTGGGGGAAGATATGACATAAGTAAAAGTCCGGGACGCAGCGGACATAAAAGGAGGAGAGGGTGGTGGGGGGAAAGAGGGGGGGGGATAGGTGATGGAGACAAAAGGGGGGGACCGAAAAAAAAAAAAACATTAAGCATGTGGGGGGGGGGGGGGGAAGGATCCTGAAAAAAAAAAACCTAAACGAAAATCTTACAAACCGGGAGTGTCCCCCCCCCGCGAAGCGGTAGTGGGGGGCCCCCCTTTCCCTTTTGGGGTTTAGGGGTTAGAGGGCATGCATGTTCCAAGGCAGTTTTAAAGGTTAAAAAATTACAAAAATTTAAAGTAAAACACCCGCAAGAAAATGAAAAAAGTTAACAGTGATAAAAACCGGGGGGAATTTCCCAAGTAAAGAAAAAAGGTAACTTTCTCAGGTTTCCGGGGGGCTGGTTTGGGAAGGGGTCTGAGTCGGGGGGGGGCACCCGGACCAGGTATTTCTTACGTTTGGGGGGGATTTTTCCCCCCGGGGACTTTCTGGGGGGAGACCTGTGGATCGCTCCCCGATACCCCGTGGGGCCGTGACACCCGACCCTTGCCGGGGAAAAGGGGGGGTTTGGGAGGGCCGCCCCCGGCAAAAAAAATATCTTTTGTTTCAAAAAATCGTCAGAAACGTGGAAGGTCCTCTGGAGAGCATGCTATGATTAAGGGTGAATAGACACCCAAAAACGCTAAAGGCCTTTTCTTATTTTTTTGGGGGATTTAGAAATGCCTATGGGAACGCTGCATTTTAATTTTATCAAAAAAGGAATTGAGTTTTATGCCATACTCTTTTGGGTGGTTATGCTGCATCACACAGCTTTCAAAAGGGGTTTCCCTGTTTTACGTTGGGCTTTCCCGGGCGGATGCGAGCTGATTCCCCATTTCAGCTTTGGGTTAATTTTCTTTTTGGGGGGGCTGACCTTCCTTTTTGTTTTACGGTTTCTAATCCAGGCCCTCAGCCTGCAAAGGGGTTTGGGCCCCGGGGGGAGATCTTGGGGAAAAGCTTTTGGGGGCTCTGGGCTCATAAATTTCAGTCCCCCATCCCCAGTACCTGCATCTGAGGAGCTGAGGTGGGCAGATTGGGCCTGCCATTGGTTTCCCGCGCGGAGGGGGGCGCCCGGGGCCGGGCCCTGCTGGGGGGGGACTGCTAGCAAGTAAGTCCCTGCCCCAGCCTCCCGGGGCCTTTAAAGGGGAGGTTGCGGCTGGGCAGACAGGGGGCCCCGGGCTTGGGAGGGGGGATTTAGCGGCGTTCACGTTTCTCCTGGGGCTCCAGTACTTGAGGGGGGGGAGGCCCCGGGCCCCACCCCGAGCTCCCTTTGGGGGCTTTAGGGGGGGCCCGCGGGGCAGGGGGCCCCCTTTTCCCCTCTGAGCCAAGGGGGGCCGGGACCGGGGGACCGGGGGCGGCTGCTTTTCCCGATGAAACCCCAGCTATTGGGGGGGGCGTGGGGGCGGCGCTGAGGATCTCCTGACCTCCTCTACGACGACCGGAGCGGGTGGAAGATAATGCAGGCGGCGGGGGCTCCACTTGCACAGGCGCGGTCGTTGTTGTAGTTGGGACGCCATCTTGGAGGGCCTCTGAGCTGCCGGCGTCTTCCTGGGCCATTAGGACCGAGAACCGGCCGAAATACTGCCCAATGGCACTTTGAGTAGGGTCTGGTGTAGACAGGGGGTCTTTCTTCCCTTTTTTATGGGTCTTCCCCATGTTGGTGAGCAGATGGAGTTGGATTTAGCTGGGGAAACTGCAGGAGCACTGAAAGCTGCTTCTTCACACGGCCATGCCAAGCCACGCCCCCCAAAAATCTGACGTTGTTTTAATATTGCTGTACTGCGTTTTTTGGCGGAAATTTATGCTAAAAACCGTGGTCTGTTTTTGAATTTCCCGCCGACCCCCGTCTCAATTGTCGTATATACAGTGCTCCTGCTTTCCAGGAAGGGGGGTAAACGGCCCGGTCACAAATTGGATTTCAAAACTGACCGGAAAAAAATCTGTCTTGTACACTACATCACTGATTGTCTCTTGCTGTCTATGGGCACTGGTTACAGTCAGATTCTCGGCACATTCTAAATACGAAGTACGCCAAAAATCCAACTAAAACTAGTGCTGTGTAGACCTAGCCGACGGCGCAGTTAGAATACAGGATTGCTTACCCTTATCCCTAGTATCATAGGGCGAGAGGTATTTTAAACCTCTAATGTAAATGAGAAAGCTAGACAAATCTCAAAACACATTGGGACATATTTATCAAGGCAGTTCCGCCAGAATTCTGGTGCAATTTGTGCCAAAAATACGGTCGTTCGTGCTTTACACCACATTTATTATGTGTTTTAAGTCGTTTCTAGACCCTTCTGTGCCTCATCCGACAAAAGTGGCATATCCTCAGTAAAATGGACCTGTCTTCGTAGAAAAGGTGTGTGACTTAGTGTGCTGCCCCATGTGCCAGAATTTGGGCACAGTTGGTGGCATAAAATAATAATGATGTAAAGTGAGAATAGACCGTTCCAACAGGAGATTTATGAACTCTATGATAACTGTGGTGTATTGTAAGGCTGTGTCTACACTGCATAGCTTTACGATCATATTTTTTCTAAAAGTGCCGAAGATATGATCGTCCCTGCAGCCCCATAGGCGGCAATAGAAAAGACAAGCTGTAGTCTCCACAGCTCGTCTTTTCTCCGCTCGTCTTCGTGCGCCAGCGTATTATACAACATGTTGTATAATACGCCGGCGCTTTTAGTTTTCTTGGCGTCTTCCCATACAATACAATTGTATGGGCGATGTAAAAAAACGAGAAGCGACCGCAGTTTTTGTACAAAGCGTGACAAAAGTCACAGTCCTGCATCGAAAAAAAAACGTCTTTCTGGTGGTGTAGACCTAGCCTAAGACTCTAGTGTATCTTTACACTGTCTGAGTTGGTCACTATTGATAATCTGCCCCATTGAAGGTGGCAGCTGACCGTTCTGGATACATTTCTGCTGATATCTGTGAGGGTTCTCTTTGCTTAGATGGAAGGTAGACCCTATGTCTCCTTAGTAGATCTGTGCTTCCACATCCCTGATAGCACTACATTACGTTCTGTTGTTGTGAGTAGATAACCTCCTCTACAACGTGTGCTGGCATACTGCTATTCCGAGATAACATGCCACCGCAGGACCCTCAGCCATTTCCTGTAACCACCACTTTATACGGCTCACAGCTGTGACGTCAGGGGCTCTTGACTGGCTTGGGCTTGTGTTTTTTGTGCAATGCACCTGCATAGAAGCACAAAACCTGCACTCTACTCCGATGCCGTTCTATCAAAGTGTTTTAGTCATCAGTAAATGTGACACATCCTGATGATCCATTATGATAAACTGCCTGCAAGTCATGTATAGCAATCGGCGGAGATGACGGCCTGTTTATATCAAAGCCACCTGTATTTCTGGCAGGGTGTTACTGGAAGTAGTAAATCTCATGTTTATACTCTCTGGTCACTCACTGAAACAATGCGCAGAATAATGTGCCCTATCCTCCTGATACATTGGGTGTGTATATGTGAGCCATGTGAACCCCTATGATCCTTCCTCCTCAGTCTGTCCCCCCAAATAGGACACACTCCAATGGTGGAACTATAACTCGTGAGTAAAAGCAGTGATCTCCTTTTAAATTCCTTAAACTCTGAGACAGGTTTGTCCTCTATTAGAGAGGGGTGTGTGGTCCCACTTCAGGTGAATTTGAATTTTGCATTTCCCAATCCAGTTTTTCAACCGGTAGATGTTTAATATGTAAACTGTAGCGCCACATGCACGCCCTGGAACCTACTAAAAATAGAAGCCTGAAATGTTCATGCTACTTGTAACTACAAACCCAAAACTGAATAGACCCAAGATTGCTGCGATCTAGGTACCAGCACAGTCCACATATGATCTGTTTAGTGACCAGTGTTAATTAAATTAGCAACTACTGCTGATGCTGCTTCTGTGCTGAATATGCAGAGTGTGTGCCAGGCACCTGTGCATCTGGAATCTCAAAATGTGCTGGAGGTCATTGTGGACTATGTTGCATCTTCCCATTGAAAACCTAGTGTGGGGCATAGCACACCAAAGTGGTAGAATGAGAGGCTGTTCAACTTTAAAAAAGATTTCTGTTTATTTCGGGTTCCCTCAAATAGTGCGCGACTGCTGCCGCTAATCAGTGGTCCCCGCTTTATTCACTTTGAGTGATGCTCTCAATGAATGGCACAGGACTGCTGACGCCACTGATTCACAGGGACTAGTAGTAAACAGACCAGAGACACCACTGGCAGCTTTGGTAGTTAGTGCAAAGAGAAGTATAGTCTTTGTGTTTTAACTTGATGCTGACTGCCCGTTGACCATAAATGTCCGGACGGTCAATATCTCCACCCCGGGAGAAAGAAGTCACGTCACTCCTTCCCGGCCTTTATGTTCCTGGGTAAGTGAGTCTGAGAGTCTGCACAGTGCAGTTTAGAAGTACGTGCTGGCCAGCGTGTACTTCTAAAATGCCCGGTGTATAGCGGTGCGCACAGTATGCGACGCTACACGTCCCAAAGACGCCGTGTGAACATACCCTTTCTCTACAATGACGTTCTGGATCATCCATGTAGAGTGCGCAAGTGTACGTTATTTGTTCAGCTGTTCAATTGAAGAGCCAGCTGTCAGCGTTAATAGGTTCTCCACTGAGAAGGGAGGGATGGATTATTACCATCCCTGCCTTCTCAATTGTTGTATATACAGTGCTCCTGCTTTCCAGGAAGGGGGATAAACGGTCCAGTCAGAAATTAACACATTTGTAGCCTATTTTTTATTAGTTTGTCAGAAATCCCTTTAATGTGATGCCTGTATGAGCGGTACTCCTAATATTTTAGGCATGAGAAATGCTTAAAATAAAATATACATCTTTGGCAGCTAAATGGTTTGTCCTCTTTGAGTAACCACTAGTTATTAGAAGGGTCCCCTTAAATAAACTGATCATGATCCTGCGCCTAGGATTTAGTTGTAATCTGTGGCGGTATCTCTTCCACATTTTGATCAGGTTTTTCTGCAGCGCCTCTGCAGGGCAAGTAAAGTACTGCACTATGTCTTGTGAAATTGTATATGGACAGGCTGGGTCCTCAGTCTAGAGCAGTAGACAGCAATATTTGTTCCGTCACTGTAGGTTACTGATCGTGAACAAATGACTTTTCTCAGAATGCCCTATGACGGCGTTTAAAGGGATTGTCTGGAAAACTTGTTTAAATACCTATTATTAGCTCATAAATTAAACTTTGATCGAGATAACTAAATTCACAACCAGGGCTTCATTTCAAGAGCTTGTATTTTTTTTTTACCTATATGCATTTCGGTGCTGTTCTTGGAGGGCCATTCCCCCAGGATGAGGAGTATATATTATGAGGTGTAACTATTAGCTGTAACAGAAGCTCTGCCACATTTACCTATTGCGTAGTGTGAAACAAGTTTAGAGAGGGCCTGTGGCTTTTATGTCTTAGTGTTCCCTATGAAATCTCAATTCTAGAGCATATTTCCGTATCTGTGTTATGTGGTTCCCATGTTATTTTCTCCTAGAAATTCATACTGATCTGTCAGGTGGGTGATAACAATTGGGGGTGTCCCTACACAGTGATCTTGTCCAATCTGTGCTGACAGTCAGTATCCTGCAGAGACACACCCCTTTGAAAACTGGAATGCTAACGCTCATCTTACAGATTCAGTAATACATTCCTAGAAAGAATAACAGGAGCAGCACAACACAGTTATATGAGAAGATGCTCCAGAATTTTTATTTCACAGGGAACACAAGGATTTACCAATCTAGACTTTTCAGAATCTCACAGGTCCTCTTTAAGAGGTTCACTGTTCTCGTTTTTTACAAAACCAGACGTATTTTTCTCATGGATGAAAAAGTATTTGCTCAAGGCGATGTCGACTGTTAATCTTCATTTAATTTACTGTAGTAACAATTTGTTATAATGGCCCCATTGCTGTTTGATCTGCAGTTCAGCACATTACACCTCTATGAAGTGCACAGCCGGTAGCTTTGATCACATGCTGTAAACGCCAGTTGAGTTGATCTTTCTTGTTGCTGTGTGTTTAGATGCAGTTAACCAAAAGGGGTCCTCTGCAGTCAGGACTTGTTCACATGGAGTTTTCACTCCGTGTTACAAGCGCTTTTTAGATGCGTCTTGGGGACCGACAGAGCGGACCCAGAGATGGATCCTAACAATTAGCAGTGACTTCATCACTGCGGTCTATGAGGAAGACGCAGCGGCGTTCACATGAGAGATCGCTGCTGTGTGATTCAAAAGCGCCGCTCGGGTCCGTCTTGAAAAGAATTGACATGCAATTCTTTCAAAGACGGAGCCGACAGGCAGGAGGGAAACACGCAGCGGAGATCTCTCATGTGAGCGCCGCTGCGTCTTCCTCATTGCTCACTCACTGCTAATTGTTAGGATCCGTCTCTGGGTCTGTTCTGTCGGGCCCCAAGACGCATCTAAAAAGCGCTTATAACACGGAGTGAAAACTACATGTGAACAACCCCTTACAGTGCTTTTATTTTCAGTAGACATCCCAGTCCTAGGACATGTAAATTGTAACAAGTCATGTATCTGTGTGATCAGGACAGATGATCTCCCCTGAAACTAAACAATAAGGGTGTGTTAACAGATTTTTCAATCTAAAGAATCTGTTTCGGAATCCATAGCAGAAATTTGAGGGAATAAGCCTGGATTCGTACTGCAGGTTTTCACCGATATTGAATTTTGGATTTTGATGCAGATTTTACAGTTTTGCCCACATTCAAATCCTATTAGCTTACTTTGAAAAAATTATCCCAACCTATACTGTGGCGAAGCCATAGGGGCTGAAAGGGAAAATGTAGTCTTTGGTGTCTGAGCCATAAAGCATGTACCTTTTGGTAAATGGAGCTAATGTAATACAGAAGAGATTATATTTGCCCTATAGGCCCCTATGGCTTAATCACTGTACAGTATATGTGAGGATACCTTTGCTATAGCCCAAACATGATGTGAATGGGGCACTAGCTGTTTTTCAATAGGGTTAACACACACTGTTATGTACACACTTACCAGCATGTGCTGCGGGGGGGGGACATTGTAAATGAGTTGATTTATTTCCACTGAATCTTATTTGCACTCACCTCTCACTCAGGTGGTAAGTTGAACATAAATTATACTATAACACAGTTCAAGCACCCCGAAAATATCTGCGTCCACCACCTTCCTCAATAATGAAAATAAATCCGAGGGAAGGACTCGGATACCCACAAGCACCACTCACAAGGTTAAACACTAATGCACTGCTCTCCAGCAGTCACAGGATTAAAACAGTTTGATCAAAGCTATGGATTCTTAGAGCATAGAAGGACCAAACTTATTACATTTTCAAGCTTCAATAGGAAAAGGGTACAGTGCTTATATAAAGTACAATAATATGACATACAATTGCAGTCATAAGATAGGGAGAAAATCATATAAAATACCTAACACGTGCAGTAGATATTCTTCTCAGTTCCAGAGAGCAAGGAAGGAGAAATGGATTTCTGCTCACACTGTGAATGCAGTTTTCCAGTTAGAAACATTTTTTATAACCTGCACAATCAGGTTTCAGAGCTGTCCATCAACTCATTAGGGTAATTTGTTGTCCCCCGATTGGCTGATTAGATATGAATGGTCCATTCCCTTTTATAATCTAATTGTGTGTCCTTTAATTGACCCATTATAACATAGGTTGGAGTGTGTCAAGGGGGATGGACAGATGAGGACTGGGTCATTCTTTGATGTAGAAAATCCAGGGCCCATGTCAGTGTCCGTCTTGGCGATAACCTTTTTAAAAACACCCAAAAAACGTTATTGGGACTTTATGAACAGACCTGACTTAATGAGCTTGAGTAAACCAGTTTTATGACCAGGACTAATGACGCTTATGTAAACGGCATGTAGACCTGTGGAATACACAGAATTGACTAGTGAGGGTGGTATACAAAACACACTTTCTATGATGGTTCTAAGCAGACCTTATTACAGTATCATTACTGCTATTTAATGATCACTTGCCTTCAGAGGCTCATTCATCTTGCACACACCTAGCTACCAGACAGAATCCATGTGAGAGAAATTGAACATCTTATAGGTTATCTTTTATGTGAGCAGAGAAGTTCAAGACCATGAATTTATACCGAAAGTGTTTTGGACTATTGTGTAACTTATGGTTTTCAATGGAACGTATTTCAGAATAAAAATATCCTTTAAATGAAAATTGAGACTTTGCACTGCCTTGGAAAACACTTAGAAGACTGAAATGTTTTGTAAGACACTACCAAGTAAAACCTGTTTATTGGTTTTTGTTTCTTTTTAGGTTCTACCCCTTTTCTTTAAGGCTAGGTCTACACAGCACAGGGTTTTCAGTATTTTGAACCCACTGAAAAACAGACCTTAGCCTGTGCTGTGCAGCCCTCAATATAAAACCTGTGCTGTAATCTACACAGCACAGTTTTTTTTTGTTTTTTTCTACTGAGGGAAACTAAAAACGTGCGCCGCAGTTCAGCGATGTGAAAATGCCGTCGGATTTTGGTCGGCCTTTTCACTTTGCTGTGTGGGTCTGGCCTGACAAAGTCAGTTCCTGTGCTTCCTCTTATAGCGGCTGTTAAATATAGAGCATATACAGTAGTTTTCTGTAATATCATTCACTGATGGTGACCACCTCACCAGTCATTGATAATGAACATGGTTTATCTGCTATGTTTCTCAATGGACTTACCTATGTTACTTTTGGATTTTATGGGGTCCTGTTCTCACTTATTTGTTTGATAGTTCTTATGCTGACCACCATGGCTAGTGTATGGCTAGGTCACTTTTTTTGCACATCAAAAATGGACCTAGTGACTAGAAATAGGCAGATCTGAAAGGTGAGTAATGGTGTGTGGTTTTTTGGAGTCTGATATTGTCCTCTTCCACCGTATGCTTATCTAGCACGGAAAATTTTAGACTTTGATAATGGCTGGCACAAAAAGCTGCCATATGCAAAATGTGTGTATTCCAGGATGCAAACTCTGTCGTCTTCGTATCCGTCCCTCAATGGTCTACTGAAATATGAAAACCTGTTGCTTGTCAGACTTCCAGAATTGAATTACAGGCCTAGTATTGGAATAGATCACTTGTGTAGTTTTACATTTGTGTTAGCAGTAAAATGAAATCTAAATATCAGCAGGCTCTATGCTAGGAGTCACGAAAGATGAGCAATCATTGGTTTTATCTCTGAGCTGCTTCTGCTTTGTAACGGTGACATGACGTGGACCTTGTGTGGTCCTCTCCACCAGTCCAATTGGAGGGTAGCGTTGAATAGAATACATTAGACCTGGGTCAAATTTCATTTATTATGACCGCTAGCTAATATTTACAGTAATTGCAATGTGTAGCACACACACCAGCTAGACAGGTTGGAAGTGACTTGGTAAGCTGTCACAAGTGTCTGGAGCCATGATGACTGCAGTGCGCCCCACAGTTACTAGAGGGTGCGTAAGGGAAGGTCCATAGAGCAAACACAACCAAGGTGGCTCCACAGATGCTCAAATAGGTAATTTTCACATATGAGCTGCCCAGAGAATGTCACAAAAACAATCCCCAGACCATAATTCTGCCATTACTAGCTTCCAGCACTGGTTGCAGGGCATTTGTTCTCTGAGGTTTCTCACCCAACACAACAATGTACATTCATTGGTTGAAGCAAAAAGTGACTTATCAGAGAAGACAACACTTTGCCAATCTTCGAGGGTCCAAGTCCAATACATCCTTAAGTTTCTTGTTTTGCTTAAGCAACTCTGTCAGCCAAGGTGCAGTGACCATCCCTCTGCTTCAGAGCCCCATAGGCATACTCCTGGTTTATTTTGGAGGTGAGCTGCTCCACTGACATGTTTGTCTTCCCTCACTTCAATGGCATGTGGTACTCGGCAGTTTCCACATCGCTTATTTGCAATGGTGCCATTTGGCCAGTCATGATACACTTTCACTACAGCAAGTTGGATAAATCACCCTCTTTTACCCATGACCGCATTGAGGGACGTGTGGTGACAATCCTGTCACACACCTTCTATACCCACCATGCCAGCTCACGACACGTCTCTTGCTCCATAAGCTATGCGCTCCCGATGTCAAAAGTAGGAATTGGCCAGAATAATGACCCAACAGAGTATAAAGTTCTTTTGGATAATCGGCACCCCAGGAGATGGCACCATCTCTTGGCTGGGGACTAATTTGGAGAGCTCAGTATATCTCATCCTATATAGGGGACCTGAATTTTCCTGCAACAGAGACTTGCAATAAATTGCACAGCAATACTTATAAATGGAGGTTTCGAAACCCTATTCACATGCAGTATGTCAGGTAGAAGTAGTGTTAATCCAGGAGCAGTGGAGGAAGTTGAAATCCTGACACAATCTTATTACCATACATGGTTCTTTGTCTTTCTGTATCATCGGGGAGTGCTGTGGTTTTACCTGTAGATCGTCTCCTGTAACCAGTGTGCTTACTATATTTCTTCCTCTATAGAATCAAAGCAATTGAAAGTCCCAACAAGGATGATGACACCCAGTGGCTGACATACTGGGTGGTGTATGGGATCTTCAGCATCATTGAGTTCTTCTCGGATATCTTCCTGTCCTGGTTTCCTTTCTACTACATGATCAAGGTGGGTTAATGCTTCCAATATTTTACTGTCCCTGCTTCTGTGAACTCCACACATAGTGTAACGTGGCAGCCATGATTGTGAGCCCATGCTTCAGTTAACACTTCTGAGCACTAGTTCTTATAAATAATTGGGCTGGCAGGTAGAGGTTTGTATGCTGTCATTAACACTAATCCTAGAAATTAAAGGCAATGAAGACGCCTATTAAACTGCATGACTTTCTAAAAACTACTGAAAAAGAAAGGAAGCAAAAGACCTCTGATTTCTGGGACTATCTCTGTAGCAGTGGTTAAGCCTTGCTTAGTCATCACTGTAGATGGAGTAGTAGGGGAGGGTTTCCGCTAGAAGAATCATTTTGCCTCCCCACAGCTTCTATGTGATATATATGTGTGAATATTTCATTTATCACAGCTAATTTGATTGCCTCTAGCATAGCAGTGGGAATGCATTAAAGGTCTTGTTCTTCTCTTGAGATTACTAATGTAGCTTCATTAGGCTTGTGGCTTCATTGGAAGTCTGTTTGGGAGCCTTGTTACCATACACTATGATCACACCCATAGTAAATATGTATTTAATGTACACCTGGTAAACCAGCAGCTGGGTGTGACCTCATAGCTAAGTAAACCTACTTTGATACATGTCAGTTGTCCTATTTACACAGGTCACACATGCAAAAATGGGTTACGTCTTTAAAGGGTTAAATGCTCTTCAAAGAATAACCATATTTTGTTAAATATACCTATGCCACAACTGAACAAGCCAAAATCTAGGACCAGAAGTACTGACATGAGGAAGTGGCAGCTGAGTGAAGCTATTAAGTGTGAAGGAGTTTTTCAAATATCTTAGAAGTCCTCCTAATGCCTTGAACTGCGTTTAAAATAAAAATTTACTGGTACTCGCCTCTCCCACCAAGTCGTTCAGTGCTACCAGGTTCCAATATTCCCCCATCGTTACCCTAGTGGTGGTCTCATGTGATATAAACCAGTCATGGGCTTCACATGCCACGAAAATGAGCAGTGACCAGACACTGGAGCTCGAGTGACACTGGAACGGCGGTAGAAGAGATGAGTACAGGTTAGCAGAGGCCCAGGCAATAGGGGATTTTCAGGAACTCTTTGGCAACGTCCTTAGCGTGCTTACTAATGATATATTTTCACTTTCTTGTGCTTCCTTTAATACACTTCTAGTAGTTTTTTTCTTTGAGTTGTCGGCTCCAGCATCTGTAAGATGAAATCTTCAAATATCAATTGTATATGTACGGTTATGAATCTTGTGATCCAATGTCTCCTGGTGATTTAGTCCCAGTTTACTACAATATGAGGATAATCTATTGGTTCATTGTAGTCCCCAGAGGTCTCCATTATGTTGCAATATTGTGTGTATGTAGCTTCCCATGCGTCTTCCTGATCAAGTGAATGAGACTACAGTGCTCACGGGGCCCATTATCTGGTGTAGCAGAAAGCCAATGTGGTTATTTGTTCCAATCTCTAAAGCGTAGCTGTGACACAACAGAATATAGCACTGAGCTTCACATTGAGCCCTGACAAACCACACATAATAAATCTGCCACTCAGCCAACCCTTGTGATGTCTGCAGAAATAATTCATTCTCATGGCTATTAATCTCGGGCCACAAAGCAGCTTCACTCACTTTTTGAAGTAAGAAAACTTCTATTGAAACGTATTACTTAATACTGCAGCCAGTGTGGGCCAAGCACTTCTTATCACAGCAAGTTTAAGCAGATTTTTATCTTGGGCAGTTACAAAACTTGCTGAAGTCTGCACAGAAGAATTGTCTTACTAACTGTGTAGGCTCCTGAAAAATTCTTAGCAGTGGTAAACGAAGGCTATGTCCACACCGGAGTGTTAAAATGCCATCCAAAATCAGACTGCATTTTAACATTGCTGGGCCATGGGTTTATGGGGCAGATTTGCGCTAAAAAACGTAATCTGTCTTCGGATTTTCTACCAGCCCTGTACATTGAATGTACAGGAATCCGACAACAATCCTACAGAAGGTCCAACAGGTTTGGAAATCCACCAGAACCCGGGGATTTTAAAACAGACCGTACAAAGTCTATTCTGTGTAGAATACAGCACAGATTTTTCATTGTGGTGTACACAGCACTAGGTCCTGTAAGATTGCTGTGTAGACACAGCCTAAATCAACCTTTCATACTAAAGTGCTTTAGGGATGCTTATCCCATCAAAACCAAGCGGGGAAACCTTTCCCAAAAGGTTTGTTTTGGAAAGATTTAATAGCTTTTTCTTGACGGGCCCAAACACTTCCTTACAACAGTTTGAATGTGGTCTAATACTGCAACATAGTATTCTGCCATACAGAATGGATAACGTTTGGTGTGGTACCCGAGACTTGTCATTACCAAACAGCACTTGGTGTGCAGACCACCACAGTATAAGAAGATCCCAGGGGGTACAATGCTTTTCCAGGTCCTAATAGCAGTTAACGTGATAAACCACTAGAATAAGACCTACTGATTTAATATTTTCCTCCTGATTTTTGCAGTGCGGATTCCTCTTGTGGTGTATGGCTCCCAGCCCATCCAATGGTGCTGAGCTGCTATACAAAAAAATCATCCGCCCCTTATTCCTAAAACATGAAGTACAGATGGATCGTCTGGTGAAGGACATCAAAGACAAAGCTGCAGAGACCGCAGACACCATTGGCAAAGAAGGTATTGTGCTCACACCGTTTTGCAGATTTTGCTAGTTGGCAACCTATATGTGGCTGGTCTTAATTGGGTAACTGTATAAAGCACAAATCTGGGTGCTTATTTACTACCTCCCCCCATGTATTTTCATGTTTAAACCAGTGGCTTGATGCTATAGGATGTTTAAACACTAGACCGTATTCTAGACAGGGCGCGGGCTTGAAAAGAAAAATCACATTCTACCCAAAAGACTGTCAAAACATCCTACAGCTTCATGTTACTGGTTTAGATATGAAAGTACTGGCGACAGGTTCCCTTTTAACGTTTTTGGATGCGACCAGTCTTCTATAAGGTGGGTGTTGTTTTTTATATTTGGTTATAAACTACCTTCTAGTTCTTTCAAATATCTAAATGATTTAGCAGCTGTTTTTGCTGTGTTAACAATCTAGACAGTCAGTATGTCTGCCCTTTTTTTTTTTTTTTTTTTTTTTTTTTTTTAAAACGTTATTTTTATTAGCATTTTCAAAATATCAAGCACAAACAAACAATAGCTGTTGAACATCTTTCAAAAGAACACTTTCGGCCTAGGTTTGACTCTTAGTAGCTTTTTGGTGTGTCGCAGGATGCATTGTTGTGCTTCAGACATAGCCCATAAAGGTACATTCACACCGCTGATTCTGGCTTGGATTCGGCACTGAATCTGCCTCAGAATTGCTGTCCAAATCTGACTGCAATCCGCCTTTCTTTGTAATGCAAGATCGGTGCCGTTGTGCACTTGACACTGTTTCCTCGGCGCTGATTTCTTTTCAGCCCTCAAAAAAAGTTGACATGTCAAGGCGGATTCTGAATACTCACCTCATATTATAGTATATAGGAGGCTGAAATCTGCCTCTGAAACTTGCCGTCAAATCCACGTCCAAGATCCGAGCTTATTGGCATGGATTTTAGGTGTGGATTCCACGCTGATTCAACACTGAAATTTCTGAGCTGCAAATCGGCCGTGTGAACGTACCCTAAACGTGAATTTATCCAATGAAAAGTCTGTGGGGCATTGTACTCATACTTATTATGTATAATACAATGTAGAGGATTGACCACAGTTTTTTTATGTTTACTTTCTAGCTAAACGAGCTACAGTGAATTTGCTTGGTGATGAGAAGAAGAGCACTTAATCCTGGACATGTGGATGGAATCGGTCCCTGCTGAGCACTTGCGTGTTATACGGGACAGTGGTATCATTTGTACTTCTCCTCTGATTCGGGGGGCCTGGAACACCATGGCTGACCATAGATTGGGGAGCTCTGCGTTTCAGACCTTGCTGGTGCTGAGGAGCACTAATATTGGTGCCTTGGAATCCTGTTTTTTTGATATGAAGCCCAGCAGGTGTTGAAGTAGCTGTACCATATTGCTGTTGTCTGTAGAGGTCAACATTTTTATTTAAAAGCCATCAAGTGTCCAAAGCTTAAAAAGTCAGTGTGGGAAAGGCTTTTAAATGTATTGTTTTTGTCCTGCATTAACTGGACCTGAATAAACAGTCACCATACTGATACCAATTCTCCTAGAGTTTTATTTCTGAATCCTATTATAAAACCGAATACTCGGGCTATTCTTTCCAGTGAATATAGCGCCACTTGGTAATTATTGAGATTTATTCCAGAGGACTTTTGTTTTGTCTTAAATCCTATTATAAGTATGATGATGGGAGATCATGTGTCGCTACTAAGAAGTAAATACATGACTTGAATAGATCTCATATCCATGACTATTTACTAAAATGTTGTAAGGCTGTCCTCGTATCTCTCATGTAACCATAAATGCTTTGGATTACTTGACAGGTAACCTGGGACGCCCATTAGATTATTTATTTTAGAGCACCCTTGGTTCCAGGGCGCTGTACATTCGGATTTCATACATAACATAGGTCAAACAAGTACAAAGGTGGTGATTAATAACTAACAACTGGTATAGAAGGAGAGAGGTCCCTGGCTGTGAGGGCTTACAGTCTACAAAGAAGATGGGAAGAGACAGAAGGTGAGGGGCAGACATGTTTGTGTGTTGGCTATAGGCAATCCTGAAGAGATGGGTTTTCAGGTTGCTTTTGAGGCTAGTGAGAGTGGGGGAGAGTCTGAGGTGTGGGGGAAGCGCGAGAGAAGTCTAGTCATAGATGTTTTCTATGGTAGTGTCTAGTGGGTCTGCGGTGAAGTCACTGGAAATGTGAATTACATGAGCTGCAAGACGCACTCTAGGGCTAATTCACAAGTTGCATTATTTTCCTCTTTTTGTTTTGTCTTGATCTTGGATTAGAACTGTGATTTCATAGTCGCATGTAAATAAACCATTTGGGCACGTTGCCTCATGGCAGATTTGTTACATGCAATGGGCACACTTTGCCGGCAGCAACTTGCTCCAGCCTCTAATATTTTATTGGACACTTTCCCTTTGTTTGAAAGCACAACTGTGCAAATGGCAAATCTAGGCCAAAGCAAAAGCCTCAACTGATTTTTCTGCTATTTGTGGATATTTTAGTCCCCTATATAAATAATACAGAATGAGGACTGGAACATATTGCCAATTGCTACATTTTTTTTTTTTTTTTTTTCCCCCCTTTGTTTTTTTTTTCAATGTCACAAAAAGCCATCTTAAAGATGCCTGAATGCAGATGCTGTTATCTCCATGTGGTATCCCCATGCTTCATTTGTACTTGCGCCAGTTCACCAAGAATTGCTGAGAATGTGTGGAACGTATAGATTAAAGGGGTTTTATCATTTCATTAAATTTTCTTCAGAATAAGGGGACAGTGAAAACCAGCAACTTTGGATGTCATTAGCAAAGCAGTCTTGTTTTCACAGTATTCCTTATCTTCGTTTTCTGTAAACAAACTTCCCCAGTGCTGGTCAGATAGTCGGATCCCACCTCCCTGCATTTCATTAGCTGAGGGCTCTAATAATTTACATTCTTTCCCCTTAGCTATTCAGCTAGGAATAGAAGAGCTGATATTGCCAGTCATGGCTGTAGAACCACCCACGACCTGAACAGAAAGTGACAACCTGAAGCAGGCTGTTAGAACACCCCCTTTAAGCCTATGCTGTGGTTTAACTAAATGGGGAACAGATTCACGACACAGAATATTCCTAAAGGAACCATCCAGCACTAATATAAATCTGCTCTGTCAAAGTATTAAAAGGCCAGGCATAATCTGATTTCTGCAGATCAATGATGTATATAGCCTTTAAGGGGTTTTCTCACTACAATGATTCACTTTCAACATCTAGAGACAAGTAAATTTAGACTGTTACTATGTACGTTATTTGACATTACCCTTGCCAGGATATGAGATTTGATCTGCTCTTGGTGCACACAAGTGTCGGTAGGTTACTAGCCAGCTCTTCCTTCCCGATTACACAGAGTATAAAGTCGCTATGGGCAGAGGAGCAGAGTTGTTATCTTTAACAAGATTACATTAATTACCTTTGAAAAGCAATTGTTTTTACTCTTTTTGAGGTATGTAGTGTTTACTAACAGATTAAATCTCCTGCACTTATGTCTCTGTAAGGGTCTGGCTAGTTATAGAAGAGCTAAATATGCTAGTCCTATCTATCGAACCACCCACAGCCTGACCTGGCAGTTTATGAAGCTGCCTGCGATTTAAAACAGCATGTCAAAAGGCATTATGGGAAAAGAACTGAAAACTCAAGCGCCCTCTATTGCAGAGGTTCCCAACCCTAGTCCTCAAGGCACACCAACAGGTCATGTTTTCTGGCTTTCCTTAGCATTGCACAGGTGAAGTCATTATTGTCAGTGCATTCTGTGGGAGATCCTGAAAACATGACCTGTTGGTGGGCCTTGAGGACTGGAGTTGGGGAACACTGCTCTATAGGTTGTAACAAATCCTCAATTTACTTCTGATTCACTGAATCTTTAGAAAGCACCTGAGTAGCTCTTTTCCCATAATGCCTTGTGATATGCAGATGCCTAGTGCATGCAAAAAATGCTATTTCAAATTCCCACACACCTATAATGTGCTCTTCCCAAGGAGAGAGATTCCCCTTTTTAAACCAGCGTGGTAAGACGACCCCTTTAACATTATGCTGGTGCCATGGTTTTTTTTTTTTTATTCCCACTTTTGCTACTCCAAACAGTGCACAGACTGCACTACAAGGCTGTAGGTGTGGTTTCACACACAGCATGTTGGAATAAAGCCACTGCACTTTTTTGAGCCAAAGCCAGAAGTGGGTTCAAATGGATTTATAAATATAAAGAAAAGACAAACTTCTCCTAAAAGGATTCCCATTTTGGCTCAAACTTCAGTGTTGTAGGAACTGTCCGGCACTGTGTTCTCAGCTACAAGTAATGATATCGGGGATTAATACTCTGCAATAAAGGATGGATGTTGCCCCCTCCTCCCATACGATTTCACATTTTTAACTTTTTCTGGTGGGTAATACCCTCTGATCCCAGCCATCTACTTGACTTTTATGCAGATGTCCCCTTTTTGTAATGAGGTAAGGTGCATCCTGGATCCTGCTGGGTTTTTCTGCACATTGCAGAAGTGATATTTACTTATCTGTGTGTGCAGTTCACATTGAACTACATAATCTATTTAATTTGAAAACAATTGAACACTTTGCATGGATTCCATCACTGATTATATATGTCAGTATACATGTGAAAACTGTGTGAACGACCTTTAATGTTGCAAAATTAATAAGCCAAAATTGTGTTTTGGGGGTCTTTTGGCAGAGCGGTTTGCACCAAGCAAATTTTAACATACGGAAGCACTGGACGCTGGAGCTACTTCTGTGTTAGGAAGGGTTCTTGAAAAGCGCAGTGATCAGTATGATATAACTACTATTTTTTCACAATTAGGCCTGGTAAACATGTTCAGGGGATGACAACCCACGTCCTATGTATAAATCGGATTCTTACTCTCAAAAATAAGGAGCACACTGCGCATTTTACACAGAAATACAGCAGCAATTGGAGTGCAAGCCTCAAATTACTGACACAGATCTTAAAGAAAAATGTGTGTTGGATTAGCAGTAACCAGATCGAACATGCCATTACAACCCAATCTTCCTGCTGACTTTTTTTTTTTTTTTGCAAAAGGACACTATTTGACTGTGGGAGACCTAAACTTGCTTTGGATAGTGTGAAGATCTAGCTCACATGCTGCACCTCACATATTATACATCCTGTGTATGAAAGCTTAGGGACATTGCCTCAAGCCTTTTTGATTGAATTCCAAGTCACAGGTTACCAACTGTTTGAAAAAAGGTAAAAAACAGCTGTGTGTTTTCCCAACTTCAAATGTTAGTCGCTCAGCAGCAGCTCCTTTTCAATGAATCACTCTTAAGTATCCTCTAATTCTTTTTATGTTAAAACACCAGTCTATATAATTTAGGCCAGGTTCACATCTGCATTGGAGTTTCTGCAAGGAGTCTCCCTTATAGATTACGAGCATGCAGTGCCATTTTATTGTTCACCAATGGGGATCCGACAGGTTTCTGTCATGAAAGGGGTCTGGCTCCACTGATATGTTATTAATTTTCTGTTCTTATGACGAAACTGAGGAAAAAAAATAATGATGTGAACCAGGATTAAAAAGGAATTACTAACACATTTATTCTATGGTCACACATAGAACAACCTGTTCTCCTCTAACACTGCTTTTAGGACTTCAGTGATACATTGGTATTGGCATGTGCCAGCAGAAGTTGGTAGCTACACATGACACAAGGACAAAGTCTCTACTCTACAAGACAATCTTTTTCCACTGATAGTTTTGTCATCCATTAAAGCTAATCAAAAGATGTGTTCATCATCTAACCACAGGAGCGGTGATTAAGGTCTCATGGAAGGGAAGGGAGCAGGTAACTACTGATCATGAGCACAGGGGTCTCCTGTGCTCCATTTAAATGGAGTGGTGCTTGTAAATGTACATTGCCACTTCAGCAATAGGACAGCTAAAAAGAAGCCAAATCCAGCGCTCATCTCCATCTGTTCCTAAAGAGCTGTTCTATTAGATAAGGATTTATCTTTGATTGCTGGGGGTCCAAGTGGTGGAACCTCTGCCAATCATACATTTATCACCTAACCCTTGGTTAGATGCTAAATGTTATTCATGGTTTAACCCCTTCAGATAACTTTTCCATTGCATTTCATAAACTAGTTATTTACTCTGCTCTATTCACTACTAAATCTTACTATAAAAGTATTGCTAACATTTATAACTACTTTCAATGTAATAAATGGAAACATTCAGCTTGAGGAGAAACAACCTCTTGGGCTATGTTCACACGGGTGAATTTCGGCGCACATTTTGCATTGTATTTGCGCTCTAATACCGGCGAGATGCGTGCCGAAATCACGGTAATCCACAGTTCTCAGAGAACTATGGATTACGCCTCCTCTCCCTTCTCGTACAATACGATCATATTGTACTTGCTGGGAGATAAGCGACATGTCAATTACTTGCGGTGAATATGCACCGTGAGTAATGACTGTCAATGGGGCCCCTCCCCCGGAAGCGGGAGTACGCTCGTATTAGCGCAACTCCCGAACACCTGGCGTAATTGTGGGGCGTACTGTAAGCGATGCAATTACGCCGTGTGAACATACCTTAACTGCCAGTTGAAAAAAATATTTGGCTGTTCTGCTTCCAAACGTGTTTTCGCATCAATTTTTTGTTTAATTTATCTCTTGCACTTACCTAACAAATAACATAGGCTTTAAATAAATAATACATTTACTTTATTCAAAGCAGTGTTCCATTCAAACTTTGTGCTGTCTGTCACTGAGAAGGCAAGAACAAGACCCCAGCAACCAACACAAAACCCAAACTAGAGCAGGTTTTAGAAAAGAAAAAAAAAATAATTGACGCTTACAAACCTGGTTAAACTTCCCTGCCAAACATCTATGGTTTTCTTCAAAAAAATAATTTAGGAAACAATATTCGTTTCTAACAACCCCGAGAATAAGGAACAAATTCTCTCCTGCACTTTTCATTCTGTTGCAGGTTCTAGAAGTTACAGGCAAGATCCTCTGCCTTTCACTTTTAAGTTACATATTACTTTAGAAATAATCTGATACAATAGTGTTACAGATAAAGCGCCACGTTTCTTCCTGCCCAATTCTAAAGGAGTCATTTATGGAAGGGGCTGGAGTTGCTGCATTCATTTTAAGACTATGAAGGGGGTTCCAATGTTGTTGATTAGCTGCACCATCATTCAGGTCTGGTTCATCTTCATCAATTCAAGTCCATCACTTCTTCTTTTTCCTACTTTTCTTGCTGCCCTCTCCTACTTGGACAGTTTGGTCTCCACCTCCAGATTTCTGGGTCCTAGTTTTTAGTTTGGGAATATCTTCTGCCACACGAAGCAGCACTGCTTTCCCTTTAAAATAAGAGAAATCTATGAACTAAGGTACGAAAAAAATACCATTCTGAAGAGGATAAATGCACCCAATATTCATACAAAATGATCTGGGTTTAGCAATCATTAGCACTCGCATTTACTTCATGTGAAACCCTGCATCAACGCTGGGCCCTGAATAATTTGGAGATGTTGGGACCATGGATTCCTGTACCTACTCAACTTTACAATGAATATAGTTGGACACTGAATTGGGTCCAAGGTCTTGTTATAGGGGGGTTTGTACAATTAGCAATTCCCCTGAAGCTCACCACAATGAAAAATACATATAGTAATATACTAATCTTTAAATTCTTCATTAATAGCCTTTATAGGTACCCAGTGCTCCTGTGTTTAGATTCTGCTATAATGGAGTCATGTCACCACAACAGGCACTTGCTATCATGGGGCACTTATGTCATTATTGACAAAACCTCGCCCTGCCAAAGGGTAAAGGGAAAAAAAAAAACGGAGTGGTTGCACCAGTGGATAACTATAAGGGCTTGTTCACATGGAGTTTTCACTCCGTGTTACAAGCCCTTTACGGATCCGTCTCTGATCGACAGGACGGACCCAGAGACGGATTTAAACAATTAGCAGGGAGATTCTCCCTGCTCGCTATGTGAAAAGCGCAGCGGCATTCACATGACAGATCGCCTTTCAAAAGCGCTGCTCGGGTCCGTCTCTGAAAGAATTGACATGCAATCAGTGTTTGCAAGCAAAAACCAGGAATGACTTTCAGAGAGAAAATGTATAATGAAAAGGCTCAGACCTCCTGTTTCTTAGACCCATTTTTGGTTTTACCTTACAAATACTGCTACAAGAGAACGCCATGTGCACCCAGCCTAAAACGGGTTTCTCTTGGAACAGCCACTGGCCATATGTCTTATTAGGAGTAAAAAGAGGATTTTGTATGAAAACTGCATTTCCCCTACAGTGGTATATGAAATACATTCTAGCAAATCACAAGGGGTTCCAGCAGCAAGACCTTAGGGATCAGTTTCACAAAAGGAATTTCTCATGGGTGTATAACTCTTCACTCAGAAGTAGGTGAATTATACAGCACGAGTTGGGTGAATACTTCCTTGGTGTGTACTAGGTCACTGTGGATGCAATACAAACATTTAGAAAAAAGCTGAACAGCTAATATTCAAAAAGCCCACACTAGTAATGGCCAGTAGCATTTTCCTGCTGGTGAATAGAATGAAACCCTAAGCAATAATTACGTGAAGACAGTTTATCCATGCAGGGTGAGCCATCCTCGTTCCTTAGCTGCACACGTACTCGACCCCTGAACTGTGCATCACGGTTCAATTCACGTGTGTACATCTTTTCCCCCTAAGTAAAAAAACAAAACAAAATATGTATATATTTGGAACAAAGAACAAAATTTTGTCTTAGGCTATGTTCACACGGCTCAATTGTGGGACATATTTTGCCCCGCAATTACGGCGTGTGTACGGGAGCAGAGCGTTGGCCCCATAGACATGCATTATTCTCGGTGCGTATATGCCGTGAATAATTTCCATGTCACTTCTCTCCCCGCTAGTTTTTGCCCTTATTTTTCCTTCGGCGTACGAGTGCGAGCACAGAGTGAGAGGAGACGTATATCCATAGTTCTTATGAGAAATGTGATATACCGTAACTGACTGGGACGTATTTCACGCCGTAATGGTCGCCACCCGCAGTATTTTGCGAATTACGGGCTGAAATACATCCCAGAATAAGCCGTGTGAACGTAGCCTTAAACAAAGACAAGGTCAACATCACCAATATATTAAGTTGCTAAATACCTCAATACAACATCAACTTGTTCGGCCTCGGCATACTTCTGCTATTTCTACACAGGTTGGGTTTTGTACAGCCTGAAAAACAAGAAGTGGGAGACATTTATTTATCAACTCAAAACAAAAGATGGTTCTCCTGACTTAATATATATTGTCAAGTGCTTCATGAGGAAATTGAGAAAGTAGAGAAGGCCTTTCATTCAAGACTCCTATCCATTAGTCAGGCAGAAAGGGCACCCTATGCTTGAGCAAGTCAGTACATTAACAAACCATTGATTTCAATGTGTAATCCTTCCCTTGTGCTATCGCTGCACGAGTCTTAAACCATTGCTACCATGTTCCCACACAGGGAAGACTGATACCAAGGAACATACTTGCCAAGGTAGACAACTGCTTTAATAAACATTTAATTTTTTTTGCTTAAGCATGAAAAAAGTCTTACATAATATCAAAGTAATAAATTCAACATAATAGCAATGTAACAAAAGCACAGTTTTTGCAAGGATGCAACAAAGGCCTCATAATACTTGTGAGAACAGAAAACGGAGTTTCTAATTAACCATTTAGTATTGGCATCTTAAAAAAAGAGAATTCATTTAACATTAGCTCCCCAATAGAAATAAAAAAACACAAAAAAAAAAACACGAATGCTCACCTCCCCTCTGTTCCAGCTTTGTGTCATACGTGAGCTCCCTGGTCTTTTGTTTATAGCTTTCTTCTTTCTAACGGGGACGTCATTACTGCAGCAGTCACATGCCACTCGTTTATATCACTTGGAAGTGAACATCGCCAAATGGTGAGGTATATGCTTGGCAGGTGACCACTAAAGTGGTGACCTCCCTGGCTGAAAGAAAAAAGGTATGAACGGAAGACCGGGGAGAGTGAGCCTGACTGAGATGAATATATGTTTTGTTTTTAATGGGCAGTATTGTGCTGATAACATAGAAAAAAATATAGAAGCACAGAACCCCTTTAATGCATACAAATCCTAAAGGTGCAGTCAAGAGATAAAGTCAGGCCAGATCCCATAAAAGGGAGAAATAGCTAATTCTGACTATGGACAGTAAGCTCTAGAGTTTACAGCAAATAATATACAAAATCATGATGGTTCAGAGACGGTGACTCTTATACTGGTGTGTTACCAAAGTGGTACACAAGAAAGCAGTCCAGAATGCACAGCACAAAGATTACACCACTCCTATCAGCCAAGAGTCTGCAATGGGTCCTATGCAGATGGTAGCATTAAACTTTGGAGCAGAACACATGCATTTATAGATTTACTATAATAGGAGTTAACGGTCCATTTTCATGGTCGTGCATTGTAGCATGAAATACCCCCTAAGAGGTGCCTTGTATGAAGGCACGACTTGCACCATAAGTGTTAACCTTATGGAAAAGAGGGTCCTATCAAGTACTAGAAAAGTGTATCCGATTAAGTGAAAACTAACTATATACAATATAAAACGTAGGAATAAAGAGGGGAAATTTGATAAGATATGGGGAAGATGGTTGAGCTCCTCTGGACAAGGTGTGGGTTCGTTTGGGGAGCCCTAGGATATGATAGTCCCCCGGATGCCCTTAGGACTGTATGGTAGCCCTTGGACGTGTGTCCTCGTCCCATTCAATGATAGCTCTTTCAGCCGGGTACACTTACATAGTGTGGTATATTACACACTTGCCTGTTGGGATCATCTGGACATTACTATTCCACTTGAACATATCAGCTCCACTCTGAACAAGCTGAGATAAAAACTGGTGGGGTGTGATTGTTAGTGGGTTAGTGTTACTAGATTACGGTTTGACGACGTTGGCCGACCATTCCTGAAGACTGCTCTGGGTACGATTCTCATTAGAACTATTCTGGTTAACTGTATTAGAAGTCATAATTGCACCTATGTATTGACACATTATTGTTTGGTGATATTTGTTATGAAAAAGGCGGATTAGCCCGATTGTATTCGAAGAATGCTTATGTACCTTTCATTGATCCTTCAAATAAAGTTTTATTTGTTAATCAAAAAAACTATATACAATATATACACTACTCACAACAAGTTAGGGATATTTGTCTTTTGGTTGTAATTTCAGGATGAACATAAAATTTCTTGATTTTTTTTTTTGATAAATGAACTAAATGAGCCTCTCTCAACTTTAGAAAGCACATGTTCAACTGTTCAATGTTTAGTACTTTTTACACAACTTGCTAATCTCTAACAAGGAGCTTAATGGCAAAATTCACAAAAGGTGTTTGATAACTGAATCACCAATAAATTTAGGTGATCAATTTGAATTGGGATTTAAACAGTCCTCCTCATCATGTTGGTTATATTTTGACATCAGACCAAGACAACACCTTACAACTGATCAACAATATCTCGCCATTGCGAGGCTCCAAGCAGCATGCTCTCAGATGGAAGTGGCCGGGACCACTGAGCTTAGAGTATCACAAATGTCATCAGAAGCGTTGTATCAGAGAATACTCGAAGAGTGACAAGAAAGCAAAGAAGTGGAGATGTCCTTTTGACTACATTCACAGACTGATGAACGCCTTCATTGTAAACCAATGCCCCACGGAACCGCGATGTGAATGCTATTAAATAATCCCACACTAACTCTAGCATTGTTTAAAGGAGGTCGAGAAGGCAACAAGGTCACATACAGAACATTCATTACCTGTTTACATCAGAGTGGTCTGCTGTAGCTAGACGGCACGCAAGGCGTACCAGCAGATAGATGAGAGGACTGTTAAAATCCCCAATTAGACCTGTATAGGCGGCCACCAAACAGGATGCCCATTATCACCCCATCTTCTGTCAACCTATCTCTGGATCCCCTAGCTTCTACCACATCTCACAGTCCTCCAAATTTCCGGGCATCTCTAAGGACGGCCATGAAATTAAACTATCAGCTAGAAACCTGGGGGCCCTCCTTGGAGAGATCCAAGAAAAGGGAATATTATCGGGCCACACAATAAACATCGACAAAAGTGAGGGCATGCTATTAAAAGGACCAGCCAAACCGGCGTGGACATCTGGGCACCAAATTAAATGGCAACCATCCAACATCAAATACTTAGGAGTCAGACTTACACGTCAACCACTACAAACCTATGCAGTTAACATAACTAATTACATTTCCGCCCTACAGGCCACCCTAAAATCATGGGAACACCTCCCGCTATCCTTCATTGGAAAGGCGAACCTTCTAAAAATAATCGAAATACCTAAACTGCTTTACATATTCCAGATACTACCCATTTATCTCAAACCAAGAGAGGAAAAATTAATCAACGCTCTATTTAGAAAATTCATATGGGGAGGCAAAAGGGCTCGTATACCATACCATATCCTGCAACAAAATAAACTAAACGGGGGGCTGGGATTTCCCAACATCAGATGCTATAATTTGGCGGCGTTAGGAAGATACATTACTGACTGGTTCCAACAGACGGAATCGTTCACATACCCTTACTTGGATGGGTTATTCCTTCCCAACCTCTCATTAACGAACTTCCTACACACCCCATTTGGCAAGCTCCCAATGGATGTCCGGGATAATATGTTATTGATGCCTATATGCCGTGCGTGGCAGAAAATTAGATCTCTTCGTAATCTATCACCGAACTTCTCAAGATTCTTAACTTTCACACAGAACCCGGACTTCCAAGCTGGGACACCCCATGGTGTGTTCAGGAGATGGCAGTGGATGGGTATAACGAGTATTGAACACTTTGTAGACCCCCGGACTAAAAAGCCATACCCATTGGAAACCCTCTCAACCATATACCCAGAGGTGCAGTTCCCTTTCTTCAACTATATCCAGGCATCAGCATATGTTACCGCAGTAACCAAACATTTCCCGCAATCAGAATGGGACCCGCATTTCTCTCGAATAATAATTAACCCCCCGACAAGACATGCACATCTTTCCTTGATTTACAAATTCCTAATAAACAATCTTGAGTATAAAGTATCCCAAACACAATTAGCAAAATGGGAAAGACATGACTCTGCCTTAACTCCAGAGCTTATCCTAAAGGCCATAGCAGACTCCAATAAATTCTTACCCTCAGCGCGATACATGGAACACTTAAGACTGTACACAACGCATATTTAACCCCAAAAAAGGGTTATAAAATGGAGATATATGCCGCGAACACTTGTTTTAAGTGTGGTTCACCAGACGCTGACATGTATCACTATATATGGTCATGCCCACAGATTCAGGATTTCTGGTTGGGAATATCACAGCATATCCAGACTCGTCTTATCCCAAATTTTATCCTATCCTCCCCATGGGCAATTTTTGGATACACCGACAGAGAGGAACACAGACATACTAACACAGAAATAAAACTGCTGCACATGGTATCTGCGGCGGCGCGAAAGGCAATCATGCAGATCTGGGTCCAGCCGGTGTGCCCTCCCATGAGCCTCTTTTTAGAAAAATGTTTCTATCTGTTGAAAATGGACTGGGTAGACACCATGCAGAGGAAGGAAAAGAGAGTAGGGAACTTTTTTGCTGGGTGGGGGGGGGCGGTGTTTGATGCCTTGCCTCTACCTATCAAGCAAAAACTCTAGTCTTGCTTTGGGGAAACGAACTGGTATAGGTCTCAACAACTGGGGGGAAATGAGCCTATCAGAGTACAGACCAATGATCCTACACCCGCTAATCAGGAGTATAATGGCCTAACTATGGAAGAAACTTTAGTCAATACAAATTAAGGATAACATTTGAATACCGTAAACTGAGGGTTCCCTGACGACTATCTGAGACTCAAGTTTTACCCTTCTGCTTAGATCAGGAAAATAACACACTACAGCAGGTTCCTGAGCTCTTCGACATATAATGGGGCTACTCCCATCCGCAGGGTTCGGAGGGGGGGGCCCCGGGAGTCGTCGGGATGCGGGGGGACAGATGGAGAGGCTGCAGAGGTCAAAAGGAGCAATTGTTAGGAGCTAGTTGGTTACTGTTACTTGACTGGACCAAAAGATAGAACATTGTTAGATATCTAGATGGGGCATCCCAGTTCACCCGATAGGACAAGCACAGCCAAATTACTGGCCTCACTTATATGTTCGATAAAATCAATGGTCATCACTCCAGTAGAAGTCTTAGGCTATGTAAACACGGCTTACTTGCGGGACGTAATTACGCCCCTCAATTACGCCGTGTGGTCGGGGGCGGGAGCGGGGGACTGAGCGGGGGGCCGGCACTTCGCCGGCCCATTGACTTGAATTGCCAGCGACGCGTATATGCCGCTAGTAATTCACATGTCAATTATCTCCCCCCTCGGCGGATTCGCCGAGCAGAGAGAGGAGACGTAATCCATAGTTCTCTATAAGAACTGTGAATTACCGTAATGAATGGGCCGTTTTCGGCCCGTAATTGCCGCATTTCGGCGCGTAATTACGGACCGAAATACGGCCCATTTTAAGCCGTGTGAACATGGCCTTATAGTGATAGGGTAAGACGCCATTCGCACTCCAATGAATACCTTTGAGGAGGATATTATACTAAAAACAATAATAAACTGGTTAACAGATAGCGGAATGGGAGATAAGTTGCGCTGCAAACTCCATATAATCAAAAAACCACACGAAAAGTGACCGTGTAGGATGACACCAACATATAAGTCACTCTTTGGGGAACTACGGTGCCAACAGAGATTGTCTCAAAATAGGCTGTACAACAACTGTGAGTTAAATGTCACAAGGCAATGCGATGTAGTTCTTCATTAATGTTGTGATGCCGAACATAGAACACGATAATTTGTATGTTTGTTTATGTTTATTGAAAACTGAAATAAAAACAGTTTAAAAAAACAAAAAATCCCAATTCAAATGGATCCCCTAAATGTATTGGGTGATTCAGGGGTCAAACACCTGTTGGAAACTTTGCCATTAAGCGCTTTGTTAGAGAGCAGCAAGTTCAGCAAAAAGTCCTGAAACATTGAACTGCTGGACATGTGCATTCTAAAGTTAAGAGATGGTCTCATTTATTGCATTTTAAAAAAATTAAGAATTTTTTTGTTCATCCTGAAATTTCAGTCAAAAGCCAAATATCCCTAACTTTTTGTGAGTAGTGTATATCATGGCTGTATTGTACAGAGTAGTTACAGACCTTTTCTACAGGTATCCGCCTTCCCTCAGCAATTGTCTTCTTACTATTGATATAAGCAGGATAGATGCAGATAAATCTAGAGAAAAGGAACAATAGGTCAGTACGGCAACTTTGCGAAGAGATCAGTGATTTAAAGGGACACTCATCAGAAAGGAGTATTTTTGTTCAAACCAAAATTCCTGGTAAAGTTTTTTTCTTTAGAATTTTTGGCATTTTTTTTTTATTTTGGCAGTCCTATGCAATTAAAAACTACATATAAAATATTGTCCTCGAATTATGAGAGAAACCTTTTGCAACGAAGGGCAGACTATACTCACTTTACATACTATTTGTAATTGGACTATATGGGGATAAGAAGCAGCTGAAGTTATGACAATCATTTCTTTATGGTTGTTTTCAAAGGAATAGATAAGATTACACTAGACCTCAAGCAATACACGGAAGGAAAATAGGGTAATCTTTTTCTGCACTGGGGATGGAAAGCCACTGAATAACATTATACTAAAGCAACAGCAATTGCCGCCCCCGGGCAGGATACCAAGTTTGAAGCGCGATACTTATCAGGAACTCTGAAAGATTACAGATTTTCTCAGTAGAAAGATAAGATCAGAAAGTGATCAACTCTGCCCAGCAGATAAGGTACAGCAGTGAGTGGCATCACCAGCCTGGACACTGCTACAGCAGAGAGGTGGTTATGCAATCATGTAGAACAGGCATCCTCAAACTGTGGCCCTCCAGCTGTTGGGAAACTACAACTCCCATCATGAATTTATATAATCTAACAGTGGAATGATGGGAGTTGTAGTTTCCCCAACAGCTGGAGGGCCGCAGTTTGAGGATGCCTGCTCTAGTCAAACAAAGGTCCGTTTTTTAATCAAAAGATGAGTAGTTACAGTGTAGCTCAGTGGTTAGAATTTTTGCCTTACAGCACAGGGGTCCCAGGTTCAAAACCCTGCAGGAACCAAACCTGTGGATTTTGTTGGTCTTGATCATTTCATGTTAAAACCTTTTATTTGAAGGTATCCATTGTTTTCTTTTACTTTTGTGTCTCACCTATAACAAAGATTGTAAAAATATCCACATTTGTTTTTTTTTTGTAATGCTTTAACATGTGTAATGCGTAAGCACTAATTTGTAAAGTGCTGGTTATGTTGGCGCTATATTTAAAAATAATTATTATAATTAGAATACCCCTTTGAAGTTCATTTTTTCTTTTACTTTAGTTGTGTCTCAATTATAACAAGATGGATAAAAAAAAATCCATTTTGTTTTTTTTTAACTGCTCTAACAGTGAAATAAAGCAAAAGCAAAAATAGAAAAGTTTTGGGGTAATCGTTTTTTTTACCTTGGTCTATATTTTTAAGTAACCTTTTAAAAAACTGGGAATACCCTTTTAAGATCATTTGATGAATATTTGACAGAGGAAAAAACATAGGATCCACTTAAAAAAAACTTTATGTTCAACATTGTTGAAAAGGGTAACGTCTATTCAGCATTTCTTAAACAGAATGCTTCCTAAGACTAGACCAGAAGGATTCATGCTTCAAACTTGCTATCATGACGGGGCCGGCAATTGCTGTTGCTTTAGTGTAAGGTTATTCAGTGACATCACTGACTGCCAGATGAGGTGTCGCAATGACAACAATATATGGAGCACACTTGCCATACCAATCATTTACCTGTCAGGATCTGTGTGTGGCTTTCTCAGGTCTGCCATGGCTGCCTCTATTCACAGTAGCATAGTACAGCTGGAAACCTGCAATGAAGCATAAGATTAAACATGTAAGATATTCTCTATGAAGAAAATCTGTTAGGTGCTGGATTTTAAATATTTTATGTCGGGAAAAGGGATTCATCTTCGCTTCGGGGCCCTTCTTCATTATCTGAAGCTCTGGGGGCGGGAAATTGTTAAAAATTGGGAAGCTCTGGCCCTAATGCATTTCCTGCAAGGGCCCCTTTTGGGAAAAGGTCCCCCTTTGCCCCCGGGAGGGTGGGCCCGGGAAGGCCATTTTCCAAAAAATATCCCAAAAGGGGGGTTCTGATGCTGCCCCCCAACCCTTTACTGTCTCCCCGGGGCCCGGGAACCCTGTGATCACAAAACGGAAAGGCCTTTTTTAAAAAAATGGGTCACAGGAAACCCCAGTTTTTGCGGGAAAAATTCTTTCCCCTTGAAAGTTTCTTCCTATGTTTGACGGGAGGAGGTTTCTGTAGCATGTGCCCCCAAGCCCCTTTGTCCCAAGCCTCATTTGGGTTTTGATGGGACAGTCAAAAGTTCTCAAGTTTAGTTATTTGATCTACTGTACTAGTGAATTAGGAGAAAAGGGGTCCAATGTTCAGGAGCCTCATGTCTTGGCCAGAGTGGAGAGGACTACACATTGTCTCTCTCATCAAGGGCCCTTTTCCTGTTCGGGAATGACACAAACCCTTTTGTTTGGGGACTGGGCACTGTGAAATCCCATCATTTTTTCCTGTGGTGGGGGTTTAAAAGGGGAAATACTTAAGGGCAATGTTACATTAAATCCCCTTTTTCTTGGTAGCATGTAACAGAGCAGGAAAAAACGAAGTAGATTGATACATAGTTGTGTGGGAAAAGATTCAGTATAACTTGTATTCATTCAAACCCCTGCCTGTTCTTTTTTTTAAGGAGCCCCAGTGGGAAGGGGGTTATCAGTGACTGACGGGCCCACTCATAAAAGGGAAAGGGGGGGGTTCAATCCTGAAAAACTCCCCCTACTGGATTTTTAAAACCCAGAACAGGCGGGGTTTTTAAAGGGAATAAAATACAACTTTTACTAAAATTTTTCCCCCATGAACAATAATTTTATTACAAGGGTTAAAACCCCAACTTAAAATGGGGGGTTTAGTAGAGCCCTTTGGACGTGAAAAAGGATTAAATCAGACACTAGGAATATTAGTGCAAAGTGAAATGTGTCCGTTTGATTGAGCACAGAAAATGACAATCGTGGTCCCCATGACCAATCCCCATCAATCTCCCTCCGCGTCCCCTCCCTCTTAAAAAGGGGGGGCCCCGGGCGAGAAGAAATCATGATCACTGGGGAAAAGGGGGTCTTCCCCATCTTGTTAACACCCTGAGGCTAAAAAACACAAAAACAGGGGTAAACCCGATTTGTGCAGGTCCCCTGCCATCTACTTTTTTTGAAAAAACTAAAACAAAGCCAACCCTACCTGCTTGCAATCCCCCCAGAATTAAATACAAAGGGATAGGAGAAACCCGCATGTCGATTATATTCCTTTTCCCCCCCCGGGGCCGGCCCATAGTGCGCTCTGAGCTAGTGTAAAAACCTTGGGCAGTAACCCCCCTTGGGGCCCAAGGGGACCCCCTGGGGGGGGAGGAAGGGACGCACTTTGTGATCATCGAAAAGGGGTTGGTTCAACATGTTGTGCTGTTCGGGTGGATTCATATCTGTGAAGCCACCACTACCCCAGCGGGAAGGCGTTCCCTTTCAGGGGGTCATAAACAGGGGCCGACTTAACCCAGCACTACACACCTCACAGACAGTGATCAGGACTGGGCCCAACAAGTTTTCAGTAAAGGGGGGGGCACTGCCTGCCCCCAGTGATCGGGTTTTCCGGCCCCAAAACCCTTCAGTACAGGGGGGGAAGGACTCCCTGTTTCCAAGGGGATCAGGAGGCCACAAGCTTCAGTAGGGGGGGGAGGCACTCCCTGCCCATTTGACCCAAGGAAACTGGACCACAACCCTTCAGTCCCGGGAGGGGAAGGCACTGCCTGCTCCAGTGTCAGGACTGCACCACAAGCTTCAGTACAGGGGAAGGTACTCCTCCCCCAGTGATCGGGAACCCGGGACCAAAAAATTTCCCAATTTCCCAGGGGGAAGGCACTCCCCCTGCTCAGTGTCAGGACCCGGACCCAAAGCTTCGTACGGGGGGGAGGCACTGCCTGTAGTGTCAGGCCCGCACCCAAGTTCAGTACGGGGGAAAGGCCTGCCTGTCCAGTGTAGGACGCACCACAAGCTTCGTACAGGGGGGAAGGAAATCCTGCCCCCAGTGTCAGGACTGGCCACAAGCTTCGTACGGGGGAAGGACTCCCTGCTCCAGTGTCTGGACTGGCCCAAAAGGGCTTCAGTACGGGGGAGGCATCCCTGCCCCAGTGTCGGAGGGGACACAAGCTTCAGTACAGGGGGAAAGGCCCGCCTGCTCAGTGTCAGGCCAAACCACAAGTTCATACAGGGGGAAAAGGCACTCCCTTGCCCCAGTGAGGGGCCGGCCCCCCAAAAAGTTCGTCAGGGGGGGCATCCCCTCCCAAAATGTGGCCCGGACCACAAGTTATACAGGGGAAAGGCACCCCTGCTCAGTTCAGGAGGGGACCCAAGCTTCAGTACGGGGGAAAGGGCCCCTCCCTGCCCCGTGTCAGGAGACCACAAGTTTTAGTACGGGGGGGAGGCACTGCTTCTCCGTGTCAGGACCGGCCCACAAGTTCAGTACAGGGGGAAAGGCACTGCCCTGCCCCCAGTGTTCAGGACTGGACCACAAGTTCCCTACGGGGGGGAGGCACTGCCTGCCCCAGTGGTCAGGACGGCCCACAAGTTCGTACGGGGGGGAGGGCCGCCTGTCCATTTTGTCAGGACGGACCACAAGTTCTACAGGGGGGAGGCACTCCCTGCTCAGTGTCAGGAGGCCCACAAGTTCAGTACAGGGGGGAGGCACTCCCTGTAAAATGTAGGACGGCCCCACAAGCTTCAGTCAGGGGGGGGGCCTCCCCGTTTCCTTGGGCGGACCAGTTTCAGTAGGGGGGGAGGCCTGCCTGCTCCAGTGTCGGGACGGCCCACAAGCTTCAGTAGGGGGGGAGGCACTGCCTGTCCAGGTCAGGACGGACCACAAGCTTCGTAAGGGGGAAGCATGCTTCTCCAGTGGTCGGGGACTGCCCCACAAGTTCAGTACAGGGGGAGGATCCCTGCTCCAGTGTCAGGCTGGACCAAAGCTTCGCCAGGGGGGGGGCCCACTCCCTGCCCCAGTGTCAGGACGGAACAAGCTTCGTACGGGGGGGAGGCACTCCTGCTCCAGTGTCGGGGGCCCCGGAAACCAAGCTTCGTACGGGGGGGAAAGGCCCTCCTGCCCCAATGTCAGGAGGACCACAAGCTTCAGAAAGGGGGGGGGCATGCCTGCCCAGTGTCGGACCGGACCACGCTTCAGAAAGGGGGGCATCCCTGTCAGTGCGGACCGACCCAAAGTTCAGTCGGGGGGAGGCACTCCCCTGTCCGTGTCAGGACGCCCCACAAGCTTCGTACAGGGGGGAGGCCTCCCTGCTCCAGTGTCGGGGCCACCAAGCTTCAGTCAGGGGGAAGGACTCCTGCTCCAGTGTCGGGACCGGACCACAAGCTTCGTACGGGGGGGCACTGTTTTGCTCCAGTGTCAGGATGGACCACAAGCTTCAGTACAGGGGGGAAGGCATGCCTGCTCCAGTGTCGGGATGGCCACAAGTTCAGTACAGAGGGGAAGGCACTCCCTGCCCCAGTGTAGGACCGGCCCACAAGTTCAGTACAGGGGGGGGGCACGCCTGCCAGTGCCCGGACCGCAGCCTACTTCGTACGGGGGGGGGCTGCCTGCTCCAGTGATAGGATGGCCACAAGCTTCGTACAGGGGGAGGCATGCTGCTCCGGAGGAGGGACCACAAGTTCAGTACGGGGGGGAGGCATGCCTGCCCCATTTCGGGAAATGGACACAAGTTCAGTAAGGGGGGGGGCACTGCCTGTCAGTGTCAGGATGGACACAAGCTTCGTCGGGGGGGAGGCACCGCCTGCCCCAGTGTCAGGACCGGACCACAAGCTTCAGTACAGGGGGGAGGCATCCCCTGCTCCAGTGTCGGCCCCGGCCCACAAGCTTCAGAAAGGGGGGGGGAGGCCTGCCTGCTCCAGTGCAGGACTGGCCCAAAAAGCTTCATACAGGGGGGAGGCACTGCCTGCCCAGTGTCGGATGGACCAAAAGCTTAGTACGGGGGGAAAGGCACTGCTGCCCCAGTGATGGGAACTGGCCCACAAGTTTCATACAGGGGGGGGAAAGGGCACTCCCTGCCCCAGTGTCGGACGGACCCCCCAAGCTTCAGTACAGAGGGGAAGGCACCCCGCTCAGTGATCAGGACCGGCCACAGCTTCGTACGGGGGAGGCCTCCCTCCCCCCCGGTCAGGACCGCGCACTATTTTTGTACGGGGGGGGAGGCACTCCCTGCCCCAGTGTAAGGACGGGACCACAAGTTCTTACGGGGGGAGGCATGCCTCCCCAGTGTCGGACTGGACCCAAGCTTCGTACAGGGGGGGGGGCACGCCTGCTCAGGTCAGGACTGGACACGCTTCAGTAAGGGGGGGGGAGGCACGTGCCCCAGTGTTCAGGACCGGACCACAAGCTTCAGTACAGGGGGGAGGCACTGCTGCTAAGTGTCGGGGACCGGACCAAGCTTCGACGGGGGGGGGGGCCTGCCGCTCCGTGATCAGGACCGGACCACAAGCTAGTACAGGGGGGAGGCACTCCCTGTCCGTGTCAGGACGGACCAAAAGTTCAGTACAGGGGGGGGGGGGACTGCCTGTCCGTGATCAGGCCCGGACACAAGCTTCAGTACGGGGGGAGGCAGCCTGCTCCAGTGTCAGGACCGCGCACTAGTTTCAGTAAGGGGGGAGGATGCCTGCTCCAGTGATCAGGAGGGGACCAAAAGCTTCAGTACGGGGGGAGGCATCCCTGCCCCAGTGTCAGGACTGGCCCACAAGTTCGTACAGGGGGGAGGCATGCCTGTCCAGTGTCGGGACTGGACCACAAGCTTCGTACAGGGGGGAGGCACTGCTGCCCCGTGTCAGGCCCGGCCCACAAGTTCAGTACAGGGGGGGGGCACTGCCTGCCCCAGTGATCGGCCCGGACCACAAGCTTCGTACAGGGGGGAGGCATGCCTGCTCCATGAAGGACCGGACACAAGCTTCAGTCGGGGGAGGCAGCCTGCCCAGTGTCAGGACGGCCCCAAAACTTATTTACGGGGGGGGAGGCATTTCCTGTCCGTGTCCGGACTGCTCCACAAGCTTCAGTAGAGGGGGTAGGCACTGCCTGCTCCAGTGTTCAGGACTGGACCACAAGCTTCAGTACAGGGGGAAGGCACTGCCTGCTCCAGTGTCAGGACTGCACCACAAGCTTCAGTAGAGGGGGAAGGCGCTGCCTGCTCCAGTGATCAGGACCGGACCACAAGCTTCAGTACAGGGGGGAGGCACTGCCTGCTCCAGTGTCAGGACCGCAGCACTAGCTTCAGTACAGGGGGGGGAGGCACTGCCTGCTCCAGTGATCAGGACCGGACCACAAGCTTCAGTACAGGGGGGAGGCACTGCCTGCTCCAGTGATCAGGACCGGACCACAAGCTTCAGTACAGGGGGGAGGCACTGCCTGCTCCAGTGATCAGGACCGGACCACAAGCTTCAGTACAGGGGGGAGGCACTGCCTGCTCCAGTGATCAGGACTGGACCACAAGCTTCAGTACAGGGGGGTAGGCACTGCCTGCTCCAGTGTCAGGACTGGACCACAAGCTTCAGTACATTGGGGTAGGCACTGCCTGCTCCAGTGCTCTGCTGTTATGAAGCTCCCAGCGTGCACTTGTTCCGGGGAGCTGTAGTGACACAACACGCAGGGTCGGAGGTTGGGACTAGCGGTCTATTCCTTACACCTACCAGTCAGCCCCACACCTGCCGCAGCCTTGTGAGCGGCTGCTGCATTAGCGTCTCACTGATAACACGTAGCCCTTCATACCTTGCCTCTGCAGCTGCTGACTGTCGTTTCCGGACGGACAGGAAGCGGAAATACGTCACAGACACTCAACCAATAACAGCCGCCCTGCGCCTCTGACAATGACGTGTAACACCTGCTTGTGGATTGGTCGGTTGTGTATCCAGGAGACAATAGGAGGAGGAGCTGCGGGCATGACCCCTCCTCCCGCTGGTTACTCTCCCACTGTGGCCGGTGAGGATCTGCTACAGGACGGTGCCCGTATGTGAATGGGAGGAAACCGGCAGAAACGCCCACGTGTGCCAGCAGCCCCCGTCCTGTATTCAGAGGGCAGTGACCGCTGTGACGTGTGCGCTATGTGAACCGGCAGGAGGCGCTGTGAGCGGTGCCAGGTGTTGTGTGAGGGCTTCCCGGACAATGTTACCTGAACACCTCTTTAGGTCCTAGTTTTATGTTAACAGCTCCAGAGTTCTACATCAAAATAGATTCAAATGTTAAATCTACAAAAAAACAAAACAAAATGGAATTTATTTTTTCATCCATCTTGTTAGAATTGTTGAGAGACAACTACAGCAAAAGAAAAAAAAACTTCAGTCAGGTCTGTGCATTGATAAAGAGAAACAAATTCCACAGGTTTGGTTCCTGCACGGATTTGAACCTGGGACCCCTGTGCTGTAAGGCAAAAATTTTAACCACTGAGCTACATTGTAGCTACTCACACATCTTTACATAACAGACCTTTTTTTTGACTAGAGCAGGCATCCTCACACTGCGGCCATCCAGCTGTTGAGAAACTACAACTCCCATCATTCCCACTGTTATAGATTATATAAATGCATGATGGGAGTTGTAGTTTCCCAACAGCTGGAGGGCCGCAGTGTGAGGATGCCTGGACTAGAGTGGGCACATTGTGGGGAAAGGTATGGTGATGTCAGCCTGCTGGGTCACATGATATGCAGCTCAATCAAAGCACTATTTTAATCTCAATATTGCTTGCCAAAAGGGCGTCTACCCCCGAAAGCTCACGAGTTGGACACCATGTCAATGAGGATGCATTGTTACTCGTTGCCCGTTTATTCATGCGATGATGCACTTGTAAGCGTTACCTGGATAGGAAGCTATGGAAATAATGCTGCCATTTGATGCTGGATTACATATGTTGTGAATGGCTTCTCTATATCCTAAACGTTATGTGATCCAATAGATGTATATTCATCGTTTAATACCAGGGCTGTGGAGTTGGCAAGCCAAAGCCCCGCCTCCAACTCCTCAATTTCCCAAACCTCCGACTCCGACTCCTCTATACATGGCGCATTTTAAGTGATAACTTTACTGTAGTAAAATGGTAACATCATGCTTTTTATCACCTTATGATACAATAATCAAGCTATTTAGGTAGAACAGACACTGACAAGCAAAAGGGTAACAATGTTTTGATCTTTTGAACATTTGTGGGTAGAGTTGAAGAAAAAGCTGTATTTGTATCCAAGTCCAGTCTGCGCCAACATTGGGAATGTGTAGAAGAGACCTGGGGTAAGATTTTGGTCAAAACCTGCTTGCATCTGATCCAGAGCCCAGAAGGATTCAGATAGTATTGAAAACCAAAAGGGGGGTTTCCCCAAAATACTAAAAAAAACAAAAAAATTTTAAAAATTTTTGTTTTTTTGGAGAAAAAACAGTAACAATTCAGTTAAAGGGAAAAAAATCTGCAGAACTAAGCAGATGAAAAAATTACTTGCAAGCCCAAATTTTTGAAATAAGATAGGTAAGATGGTTTTAAAAAAAATTACAGTACCCTCATTTTAAAAAGCTGTAGGGGAAAGGGAGAGATATGGACCCTGAAATTTCAAAAAGTTCAAAAATTGTTACCATTTTGTTTGTCGTGTAAAATATATTTATTGGATAGGGAATTTTAGAACCCCAAAAAAAATTTTTAAAATATACAAAACAGCGGGAAACATTTGGGGAAAGTCTCTAATTTTTTCCCTGAAAAATTAGAAATCCCCCCCCATCAAAACCCTGCAAACATGACCTCCCCATTGTTTCCCATTATTTCCAGGCTAGAAAAAGGCCTCTCTCCCACAAAAAGGGGGGGTTGGGCCCCAAAGCGGTAAACACAGGAGAAACTTTCCACAAAAAATGTCAGGGTAAAAAGGGAAAAAAATTGGGCCTCAGCCCCATTTCAGTTTTGTAAAAGGGTTTGGGGAATTTCTTCTCCCTTCTTTGAAAAACAGGTAAAAAATGTTGTGAAATCTGTTTGCCATGGGGGGCAGAATTTCTCCCCGGGGGGCAGCGCTTTCCCTGCTCCATGTCAAAAATTACATTCCTCATTGTTTGAGGCTGAGGTTTTGGGGAGCAGTGACTGGCCGGACCCAATTTTCTTGCTTTTTGATAAAAAATAACGGAAAAAAACTTATTAAAATTTTTTGGGGCCCCGGTCCTTTTAATGAGGGACCCCGGATTTGCAAATTAGGCTCCGACTCCACACCCCTGGGTAATCCCAATATTTGTGATGAACTTTTAATAAAGAGTTGTGTTTATTTTCTGGCCCACTAAAAGTGGAAAAAGGGGGGAAAATTGAAATGTCTTGGGGGAAAAACCCCTTTTTAAAATTTTAAAAGAAAAAAACTGTTTAAAAGTATAAAAATGAAAAAAAAATTTTAAAAATTTCCCCCCCCCCCAAAACCCCCCTTTTTCCCATTTTAAAAATTTAAAAAAAAAATAGTTACCCCTTAATTCGCACTGGCGACCCTTAAAAACTTTCAGCCCTTTTTAAAATTAAACAAATTTTTCCCCTTGTGCTAAAACCAATAGAAGAAAAAAAGATTCTAAACGGGCCAAATCGCTTTTTTTTGGTTATAAAAACTTCAAGAATTTTTTTGGAATAAAAAGGAAAAAAAAGTCCCCCTGTATCCAAAAGGTACCAATAAAAATCATTTCAGCCCCCCAAAAAATGCTCATGTCCATAGGTAGAAGAACAAAAAAAGTTTTGGCACAAAAATGCAAATTTAAAGGGGTTGTTCTCAACATTGTTTCCCTGTCACCTCGGGTCCTGTTTTTTTGGTTACTTTAAATTTTCAGGGGATTTGTTTAGGGCTTCCACCAGGCAAAATAGAACCCAGGTCTGTAGCTATAGAAAACCAGTGTGGCAGCCTACCCGGGAGAAAATTAAAAACGGGTCTTTTGTATAGTGCCCTGAGGGTGTTTGCCCCCATAAAAGAGGGGATATTGGGAATATGAAAGGACCCCGTTAAGGAAATATATTGAAAAGTAACTTTTTTTTTTTTCCCAAGTTTTTTAAAACAAAAAAACCCAATCCTTGTAGTGAGAAACCCCTTAAAAGAGTGTAATGAAAACGTCCCTTTTGGTGTTGGGGGGAATCGTTTTTCAACCTCCCAAAACCACATTTTAAAAATCTTTTTTAAATAAGAGTGAACCCCCTAAAAAAAAATTGGGGAACGAGTAGGGTTTTTTTTCAGATTTCAAAACCTTTCCGTTTCTCGGGTATATTCTATGGTAAGGCCAATGACATCTTTAAAAGGTGCATTTTGTCCCCATAACCCCCTTTTCCTATGTTTATGTTAGATAAAAAGTAATGGCCCCTGGCACCCAGGGGGGAAAAACCCCAAAAAAGCAATTATTATTACGGCTGTCAGAAAGGAGTTAAAATTGGGATGTATGGGGGTGTTAACATAACGGGCCCCTCAACCCCAAAAAGAGAACCCGAACCAATCGCTAAAAATATCCGTGAGGAATTTTTTGTAAAATTTTTAAAATTGCTGCTAAAAATTTATAGGGTTCGAATGTTTTTACAAATTTTTCCCCATTTAAAAGGGCCATCGATTATGCCCCCCCAGCTTGGACAGCACAAGTGTGTCAGACCTGTTTTTTCTGCACTGTGCCCTTATTTGTAAGAAAAAGCAGCAGTTTTCGTTTTATTTAATGCTCAAAACTGCAGTTTTCAGCCAGAAAAAGTATTCGAAAAAGTCCCTTTAGGTGTCAGTTTTTTTTAAAACCCCCCATCGGAGGGTAGCCCCCCCACCTAAAATGATAAACCTTTTTACTTTTTAATAGCCCGAAAAATGTGAATAACTGTCAGTGGGGGAGGGCCTTTGGGGGGGGTGGGGGCTAACACCTGCTTATGAAAAAAGATTTGAGGGGTAAATGTCTAAAATACCCGCTCTTATTTTGAATAAGGGGCACAGCACTAGAAACGCCGGTCTGCCCCTTTTTTTTGGGGTGCCCTCAGCATGGGGGGGACACCCTTTGTGACAGGTTCCCTTTTAATAAAAGATGAGTTTAAAGGTGGATATATAGTAAATGGGATTTTTAACTATTGTGTGTGTTAGGCTTTTGATTGGAAATAGAAAATGTTTTGCAAAAAAAAATTTGAAGTTCCCGGGTTTTTAACAAAAAAAACACAGATTAGCCCAAAAAAAATTTATTCCCACATAAAATGCACGTAGATTGGAAAAAATGGGTTTTCATCCTTTAGAATTTTAAAAAGGTGACATCCTTTAAAAGGGGGTTTTTGAATTTTTTTAAAAAATTCCCCACCAGTGTGCTAAAACAGAAATGAATCCAAAACTTACTTTCTCCTATCCCCTAGATTGGGGGCTTTATAAAATTAACCTTTCTGGTCATTAAAAATTGTTTCTTCCTTTTTTTTTCCTTAGGAGTCTTAATTTTTTTTTTTCCCAAACCCACATAAACATGAGGGCTTATTTTTTTTCAAGACAAGATTACTTTTTAATGGGCCCTAAAAAAGTACTGGGAAAACCCCCCAAAAAATTTTAAGTGGGGTAAAGCGTAACAAAAAAAATGTACTTGCGCCAGTTTGCGCGTTCACCTTCGTTAAGGTTGTTAACAGACTTTAAATTTGGGGGCGTTTTTTTCGGGCCCCCAAATTTCGCCCTTGGGGTACGGGGGCGGGGGCCCGGAGGGCCCCCCGGGGGGATAGACATGCAAATTTTTCTCAGCGCCCATCCCCTGTGAATTAAATTACTGTCATTCTCTCCCGCTGCCCCTATTGTGCGAGCGGGGAGAGGAAAACGTAATCATAGTTCTCTATGAGAAATGTGGTTTCCGTAATGATGGGAAAGTATTTCAGCCCGTAATTCACGCAGTACGCCGCGTTTTTTGGGGGGAAATACGTCCCCCAATAAGCCGGGGTGAAACATGCCCAAATGAATTGGGGAAACTGTTTTTCTGGCAATGCAAAATATGTAGGCATTTTGTAATTTTCTTAAATTTGCGCTGTTGGACGCCCCTTTTCTGTGCAAGTAACTTTTTTTTTTTTATATGGAAAAGGGGCATTGTTTTTTTTTTTTTTCAGGCTGAAGTGTAGCTTTTATTGGTATAATTTTGAGTCACTTTTTCTTACAATTTTTAGGGGAAGTTTAAATGACCCAAAACCCGCAAATTTGGGGATTTGAAAATTTTTTTTTTCCCACGGTGTTTACCCCTTTGGTTACCCTTTTAATCAGATTTTGCGTATGCGGCAAAACCAATTATGTGTAAAATTTTATATTTTCAAAAAAAGGGGGGGACTTTTTTTTTTTATTTATAATTTAAATTTCATTTTTTTTTTAAAATTTTACAATTAAAATTAAGGCCCCCTAGGGTACTTGATCTTTCATGCGCTGTCAGGGGGGTAAAGGGACATGCCCCTCAAAATGTTTTCTTTTGGGATATTGACAAGCGAATGTAATTTATATGGATTTTTGGTGGGGTTTTTTTAATACATTTTTTTTTTTTTTAAAATTCCCCTTTGGGTGTTTTACACGGGGGGTTTTTTTGGTTTGGGTTTTTTGAAAGCGTTTTTTTTTGCAAACAATGGGATTTTATTTAAATTTCTGGCCTTCCCGCACAAAAAACGCATCCAAAAAGCATCAAAAAACGGCCAAAAACGCCCAACCCCGTGAAAGCACCCTTATGTAAAATTACTTATTGGGGATTCCCCTTTTACGAGCTTTGATAGAAAAAAAGTGAGGGTTTTCTTGATGATTTCCTTTTTTCCTTTTGTGCAGAAAATATTAAAAAATTTTTTCCCCCTTTTAGTGCTGTGGGTGGGTTTAAATTTTAATCGTATCTTTCCCCATGGGGAAAAAAAATTTGGGGCAATTTATTCTTTTCCCTTTCCCTTTATAATGAGACTTTGTAGAGAAAAGAAGCAGTTGAAGTGAGATTATTCTGCCCCATAAGCAAAAGTTTTTCTCTTACAATTTTTAAAAAATAAAATTTTTTGTCATTTTTAAAAAGCATGGAGGCCAAAAAAATAATAAAAAAAAATTGAACAAAAATTTCCCAAAACTCCCTTTTTAGTGGCAGTGTCCCTTTTTTAAAAAGATATGTTAAAGCAAAGGGGGTGAAATATCAATTTTGGGTGCTGATGCTTTTTAGTGAATTTGGGTTTCCCTTTTTTTGAAAAAACCCAAAAGGGAAATTTAATGAAAAAAATTTGTTTGGGAAACGGTTTTTTCCCCTCTGAACAAAAAACTGTCTTTTAAAAAGCCCAAATTTGAAAAAGGTTAGCAATAAAGACCTTGATTGCAGGGAAACAATGAAGCCAATTTTGGGTCCCTATTATTTATTGGGGTTTGGTGGTTTTCATTTGGATCATTAAAATAATCCCCCCCCCCAAAAAATTTAGCGGGAAAGGAAAAAATTTTTAGGGTTTATTCGCCCCTTTCTGCAAAAACGTCCCCAAAAAAAACGGAAAAAAACAGCATCATTGAATGCTATAATCTTCGGGTGTATTCCCTGGGGAACGTAAAAGTCAGTAGTAGTGCTGTTTAAAGTTATGGGTGGCCCCAAAAAAAAACACCATATGAACCTACCCTTAAAGGGAAAATGTTTTAGGTGCATGCTGACGTGGGCCCCAAAAAAATTTTCCCAAGGGCCCGGTGAGGGAAATTTTTTTTTTAGAAAATACAATTTTTTAAAAAAGAGAATTTTTAAATTCTTTTAGCCATACAGATTAGTTTTTAAAAAGGAAACAAATTTTTTTTAAAAAAAAGAAAGAAAAACAAAAAGAACCCCCCAAAACAATACTTCTTTTTTTTTGGGGTGGTGATGATGATTTGCAGAACCTTAACCATAATACAATTGGCATAAAATTTACTCATTACAGCCAAACAAAGGAAAATTTTTTGGCCTTAAAAAGCTCTTTTGGAACTTGTGGTCATTTTGAGACAAAGATAATAGAAAAACCTCTACAAATAGCTTGTTCATTTAAAAAAGTGGATCCCCAGTTTTAAAAACATGGAATTCCTATTGGACAAACCTGAGGGTGGAATTGTTCCACTTTAAATTTTTAAAAGTGAATAATGTAAAAACTTTACTCACAATTTTATAGAAAGAGGTCCCCCAGGTGTTGACCAGTGCCTTTAACCCTTTCCGATATTGGAATACCCATAGTCCTAGGGGAGGGGGTTCCGCAATGGAGTGTAGGTACGTCTGGAGATCATGCGGGGTTGCAAACGAGCCCTGCTGATTGCAACATGGGACAGCGGTTTTAAATTTCTGCTGGCATTATGCATCACCCATGGGCCGGGGGGGCTCTGTTGGGTGATTAACCCCTTAGCTGCGGCGATCTATTAAGATCGCTGGAGTAAAGTCGCAGACATAAGGGAGCTTCTCTTGCCTGCTCTCGGCGAGCAGCTGCACAATAAAACCCCTTCCTGGGTGTCCCGTGACGTACCATGCCGGAAGCATTGTGGGCATGCGGGCCGGGTGATTGACGCCCATGGAGACCAGTACATAGCAATAAGCTGTGTACTGACCTTCTGTTGTATAAGTGATCTAAAGATCATTCATACAAACCTCCTATGGGGTAAAGTGCAATAAGTGTAAAAAAGTTAAGTGGAAAAAAGTGAAACACAAACACGAAAAATAAACTAAAAAACACATACACCGCCCTATTCCCCTGTACAAACGCCAATCGCCCCAAAAAAGATAAAAAATAAATTACACATATTTGGTATTGCTGCATGCGTAACGACCCACCCTATAAATATGCCTTGTTAATTAACCCGCACGGTGAACACCGTTAAAAAAAAATTCAAAGAATTGGGATTTTTGTTCATCCTGCAGCACATAAAATTTGAATAAAAAGTGATCAAAAAGTCATACAAACGCCAAGGTTTTACCAATTAAAACATCTGTTCATCCCGCAAAAAACTAATTCTTTACACAGCTCTGTATACAGAAAAATAAAAAAGTTATGACTATCAGAAGATACCGATGCATAAATATTGTTTTACACAATAAAAAACTTTTTTCCAAAGCGCTTCAACATAAACTATATAAATTGGTTATCGCCGTATCGTATCGACCCACACAGTAAAACTAACGTGTCACGTATACTGCACGGTGAGCGGTGTTAAAAATAAAAAAACACTACTAGAATCGCAGTATTTCCTTCACCTTGCCTTCCAAAATATGCCTTGTCCCCCCCCAAAAAAATGATATGTCATTAATGCCGAATAAAAATGTCAACTCATCCCACAAAAAACAAGCTGCTATACAGCTCTGTACACAGAAAAATAAAAAAGTTATGGCTCTCAGACTATGGCGATGCAAAAACGTGTTTTCCTTTTTGAATAAAGTGTCTTTATCGTGTAAAAGCAGTAAAATAAAAAAAATATACAACATATAAATTGGGTATCTCTGTAATCCTACTGATCTGCTGAGTAACGCTAGCTTGTCATTTATACTGCATGGTGACTGCTGTAAAAAAAAAACAAAAAAAACCACTACTGTATTTTGTTCAAAACGCCTCACAAAAACCTTAATAAAAAGTGATCAAAGTATCATATGCACCCCATAATGGTACCAATAAAACATCAACTCATCCCACATAAAACAAGCCATAATCAGCTCCGTATACAGAAAAATAAAAAAAAGTTATTGCTGTCAGGATAGGACAACATAAAAACACAATTTTTTATAGATATTTCTATTGTATAAAAATAATAAAACAGGTATAAAATTTATATCATTGTAACTGAACCGACCCCCATAGCACAGTTACCCACTCACCTACAGTTCACGGCAAACTACTTCACCCCCCCTCATTTCATGGCCCAATGCAAAAAAACAACAACACTACAGACCACCTGTGTGCCCAAAATACATAATAAACCCCTAGATGAAATCATGAGGGGTGTTGAATCCAAAATGGGGCGACTTATATAAGGTTTGACTTGTTCTGGTACTTTGGGCTCTTTGCAAATGCGACATAGCACCTACCAAAATCTGCGATCCAAAAGCCAAATAGCGCTCCCTTCCTTGTACGCCCTGCCATGTGCCCAAACAGCAGTTTACAGCCATATATAGGGTATTGCCGAACTTGGAAGAAATTGCATAACAAAATACAGGGTGCTTTTTTTCCAGGATTCTTTGTAAAAATTAAACATTTTTAGCTAAAATTGCAGATTGTTGGAGAAAAAAAAGATTCTTAATTTTCACAGCCTAACACTAAAAACATTTGTGAAACACCTGTGGGGTTGATATACTCACTGCACCCCTGGATATATTCTGTAAGGGGTGTAGTTTCCAATATGGGGTCTTTTTAGGGGAGTTTATTAAGTTTTAGCACCTTAGGGTGTCTGCAAACCTGTAATGGCGCCTATATAAAATCGTAATGAAAAAGGAGATCCCAGAGTCCAGTAGGTGTTCCTCCTATTCTGGGGCTTGTGGTTGAGCCAAATAATGCAATAGGGCCATATATGGGATATCTCTGAAAACGGCAGAATCTGGGGAATCAATATTAAGTTGCACTTCCCTGGTCACATCTATCGTGTTCTTGTGAATAATGGATACAAATCTGCAGAAAAAGTGACATTTTGAAATTTTACCTCCACTTTGGTCTAATTCCTGTGAAACACCTAATGGGTTAATAAACTTCCTAAATGCGGTTTTGAATACTTTAATGGGTGTAGTTTTTTAGATTGAGTAATTTATGGGGGTGTCTAACATATAGGCCAATCAAACTCACGTTAGAACTGGACTGGTCCCTAAAAAATGTATATTGTAAATTTTCTTGAAAACGTGAAAATTACTACTAAATTTCTAAGCCCCATAATGTTATAAAAAAAAATTAGACATTTAAAAAATTATGCCAACCTACAGTAGACATATGGTAGATGCTAGTTAACTATGTCTTACATGCAGACATTTTTGAAGTTTGAAAGTGGTAAATTTTTCATATTTTTCACAATACTGATATTTTTCACTAGGACTAAACTAGGACTTTTTGGACCAAAATTTCTTACTAAGTTAAAACACAATGTGTCACGAGAAAACAATCTCTGAATCACGTGGATAAGTAAAAGTGTTAAGGCATGTTCACACGGCTTATAATGGGCCGTATTTCGGTCCGTAATTACGCGCCGAAGTGCGCCAATTATGGGTCGAAAACGGCCCATTCATTACGGTAATTCACAGTTCTCATAGAGAACTATGGATTACGTCACTTCTCCCCGCCCGGCGAAGCCGCCGGGCGGGGAGATAATTGACATGTCACTTTCTAGCGGCGTATACGCGCCGCTAGCAGTGATAGTCTATGGGCCGGCGAAGTGCCGGCCCCCTGCTTACTCCCCCGCTCCCGCCCCCGTCCACACGGCTTAATTGCGGGACGTAATTACGCCCTGCAATTACGCCGTGTGAACATAGCCTTAAAAAGTTATTCTCACATAAAGGGACACGTCAGATTTAAAAAATGGGGCTGTCAAGAAGGCCAAAACTGGCTGCGGTGGGAAGGGGCTAACAGTGCAAAGTCAGTGACATGATTATGCTGCAATATGACCAAAATACGCCCCACACTCATGGTAATTCTCTCAATGAGAGAGATGAATATCTGACCTTTTCCTCGGAGTATAATACGCAGCAGGGGAAACAATTGATGTCTCACTTCTTCTTGGCGCGTAAAGTGAATGGGAGCTCGCAGTCAGTGTACGCGCTGTCCAGCAGAGCGCTCCAGGCACCAGTCCCTCCTCCTCGAGCATCTATACCTGGCAAAGGTTCATGCGAACCAAAACATTGTGTATGGCTATTATACTTCTATATGTTGGTCACCACAGAGGTCATCCAGAGCAGAGCACAACTACAAAGTCCAGGAGGTTTCTGTGATCAAAAACACAATCGCATCGTGGATCCTTGCCTTCCAACCAAAGGTTTACAGCTTATTCTACACTTCTACTAGAGCCATTATTAGAATTCTGCATCTCTTTCCCACAACGTGGATCACAGACTCAGAAGAAACCAGACTGTCTCTGCCTCAAAGCATACAGCAGTCAATGCCTCTACAAGATAAGGCAGAATACCAGACGGCCCCATCCTATGTGGAATTTCCTATAATCTGAGCTGTATTTATTTTCCCCTTTCTTCATCCTTTACCTACGTTATTTGTACATTGAGCCTATGTAATTAATCAAGCTCCTTTTTTTACTTCAATCTTTCAATTTTGTGTGCGGTGAATCCTCTACTATACAATTGATAGGACTACTCTGAAGGGGTCCATATCCACAGAGCACCTATACTGCTATGTATGAGGTGTGCACATCCAACCCCTAAATTTACATTATAATTGGCTGGTCTGAACTGACTGGCCAGTTGCAGTGATCACCAATTCAGTGCCCTAGGCAATAACAAAAAAATGGCCTGCTGCCGAAGCAGTAGTCTTAAAAGGGTTCTCTCATCTTGCATTTATATCATATCAAGGATATTCCATAAATATTTGAAAGATTTCAGTCATCTTGAGAATGAGCCCCTTTTTCAATAAAGATATTGAGAACAAAGAGGTGTTTTGAACTCTCCCATTCATTTCAATGGGAGTTTCATGTACAGCTGAGCTGGTGCACTGAGCTGTTCTTGGATTCACCACTGAAATGAATGGAAGAGTTCCAAACAGCTCTCTGTTCTCAACTGAAACTTTTGGGGGCATACTTTCAAGATATTCAGCTACAACTAAGGATCACTCCAAAATACGTCAGTGTACCTAAACCACTATGTATTGGTGATCTTCACTTGAAGGTCTTTCATGATTGCTGCAAATGTTTTTATAAGGATTCCTAAAGAAAAAGATGAAGTTTTAAACCTTCCATCTGTCTGGATGTGCAGCTGGTTTATCCTTTGCTTCCCATTCTCAAGATACAGTGAGGAAAAGTAGTATTTCATGCACTGGCGATTTTGCAAGTTTTTCCATCTAAAAAGAATGGAGGGGTGCCAAAATTTTATCGTAGCTACACTTCTACTGTGAGAGACCACATCTAAAAAAAAAAACCTCAGAAAATCACATTGTATGATTTTTTAAAAATTAATTAGCATTTTACAGCATGAAATAAGTATTTGATAGAATAGAAGAACAGAACTGAATATTTGGTACTTAAACCTTTGTTTGCAATTACAGAGGTCAGACATTTCCTGTAGTTCATGACCAAGTTTAGTCACACAGCAGCAGGGATTTTGTCCCATGCTTCCACACAGATGTTCTCCAGATCTTTCAGGTTTCGAAGCTGTCACTGGGCTACATTGAGTTTCAGCTCCCTTCAAAGATTTCTGATTGAGTTCAGGTCTGGTGACTGGCTAGGCCACTAAAGGACCTTGAAATGCTTCTTATGGAGCCACTCAGTTGCCCTGGTTGTGATTTTTGGGTCATTGTCCTGCTGGAGGAACTAGCCACGACCCATCTGCAATGCTGTTACTGAGGGAAGGAGGTTGTTGGCCAGAATCTCGTGATACATGGCGCTATATATCCTTGCTTCAATATGGTGCAGTCGTTCTGTTCCCTTTTCAGAAAAGCACCCTCAAACTATGATGTTTCCACCCTCATGCTTTACGGTTGGGATAGTGTTCTTGGGTTTGTACTCATCCTTCTTCCTCCAAACATGGCAAGCGGAGTGGATACAAAAAAGTTCTATTTTGGTCTCATCTGACCACATGGATTATCCAGATGGTCATTGGCACACTTCAAATTGGCCTGGACATGTGCTGGCATGAGCAGGGGGACCTTGTGTGCCCTGCAGCATTTTATTCCATGATTACACAGTGTGTTACTAACGGTAATCTTTGAGCCTGTCGTCCCAGCTGTATTCAGGTCATAGACCAGGTTCTCCCATGTAGTTCTGGGCTGATTCCTCACCTTCTCAGAATAAAACTTATCCCTAGAGGCGAGATCTTGGATGGAGCCTCAGACCGAGGAAGATTGACAGTCATCTTGTGTTTCTTCCATTTTGTAATGATTGAGCCCACAGTTGTTGATTTCTCACCAAGCTGCTTGCCTACTGTCCTGTAGCCCATCCCTGCCTTTTGCAGGTCTACAACTTTATCCCTGGTGTCCTTAGACAACTCTTTGGTCTCGACCATGGTGGAGAGGTTGGAGTGTGATTGATTGTGTGGACAGGTGTTTTTTTTTGTTTTTTTTAAGGTAATGAGTTCAATCAGGTGCAATTAATTCAGGCAATGAGTACATAGTAGGAAGACTTCTTAAAGAAAAACTAAGGTCTGGGATAGTCAGAATTCTTGCTGGTTAGTAGGTGATCAAATACTTATTTCATGCAATAAAATACAAATGTAAAAATCATACAATGTCATTTTCTTGATTTTTATTTTAGATTCTATCACAGTAGAAGTGTACCTATGATAATTACCGATCTCTCCATTCTTTGTAGGTGTGAAAACTTTCAAAATTGCCAGTGGACTTGGGATGTTTTTTTTTCTACCGTACTATGTAACTACAGTATATCAAATACATATTATTCCCACTGCAGGTGTGAGTCCAAGAAGTGGGACTCGCACCTATTACACATTTATGCCATATCCTGTAGATATACTGAAAAGTCAGCCAGAAGTCTGAATAAAATGTGCTTTACTTGTAAAAAATGACACTACAACACCGTGACGACGGCTAATAAGTACAAAAGAAGTACCTTATGGAATATAATAGTCCATAAAGTTCCAAAGAAGAATGTTTCTGATGGACGTGCAAGTCCAAAGTTTGGCAAAGCGTGATGCAGCACAGCCGTACTTGCTGGATGTACGAAAGCGCACTGATGCCACGATGTTGTAATGTCATTTTTTACAAGTAAAGCACATTTTATTCAGACTTCTGGCTGACTTTTCAGTATGCTTGCTTAGGAGGTAATTAAGAGAAACCTCCGCCCAGGAGTTATATACGGGAAAGGTTGTTGAACTTTTATATATGAAAATATCCTGTAGATACGTCATAAACGTGTGAAATGGGAAACTTAACTTAGGTCACCATGTCATTAGATATGGTGTCCACTTTCCATTGTGCCATAAATATTTGGCAACTGGCAGAAAAACTTTCCAGACTATGACATACATGTAAGCCATATGATGAAGGGTTAAGTATTGCTATTTTTGTATATATAAAAACTTCCCTAGGTGAGACCATGTTCAATATGTGGACTTCTGCAATGTATTGTCTGTATAGCTGGCACAGCACGGTATGTGTGCTTTATGGCTAACAGTAATGAATAGAAGTTTACCTGTAAGAAACCGTATGGGCTTGAAATGCACTGTACAATTTTTCATCAGGTTTTAAATAACCTATGGATACTGGAGAACACTTTTTTCCTACCTTTACAATCATTTGAGAGTGAAATCAGACTCATCATAAACCAGACGCAATATTGTTTTAATTTTTATTGCAAAAGTCATAAAATTTTCTTAGTCACGCATAGATAAACTGCCTTGACAAGGAAAAAAAAGTTAGTATTTAAATTAAAAATATTTCCACAACCATTCAGAATACATTATTCCCATCTTGGCTTTACAAACTAATTCACTTTTATTACTAACAATACACACAGTCTGCAAGTGTGTGCAGGTTTTCTGCATTTTCACTAGCTGGAGCTTTGCATTGCAGAGCTCCGACTACTGAAATTGAACAACAAAAGGACGCTAAGAGTGCAGATAGCTTTTCAAAATTAATAAATAAATTGAGTTTAGTACAAGTCAGTTCCTTTCCGGAATTACAACTACATGTAAAATCAGTTTAAGTGATGAAAACAGGATTTACACCAGTTGTAAGAAAAAAAGTGCAAAATAGAACAAAAACGTTAAAATTACCGTATTTGGGTGACTTAAATGTTGATATGGATTTTGGCAGCAAGTGATACTTTACATTATTCCTATTGGCTAGGTTCTATTGCAAAACAGAAAACGATCGGAAGGTTTTTACTCTCAATGTTTCTAATAACATTTTCAATCTTGAAGAGGTATTTCACCTTATAAGTTGCTTTTTTCTTTTAGAAAAACCTATTGCATAACACAGGGTTAAATATGGAACAGCACGGCATGACTGCTGCCAAACAGCTTTCTCGTTCTCTATCAGCACAGTGCCAATGCATTTGACGAGCCATTTGAGACCACGTGTTGCTATGGAAACCCAACCTCTAAAAATTATGTTGCCCCTAGCAACCAGTCTGTCTCTAGTACCCGGGTTTTCAGTGCAAAGCAAAACTGAAACTGTGCTGGCATAAAACAGGCAATAAAGTTTGGCGGATCCAAGGCCATGCTTTTTTTTTTTTCCTTGATCTCTTAAAGCCTTATTAATCAGATTTGTCAAAAAATAACGAGGGGCTTTTTCAGGTCATAATTCTAGCAAGCAAAAGAATTCAGCTCCTATATGTATTAAACACAAAAAAATTATAGCGCCCTGTTCCCATTAAAAAATGTGCATGCCACGTAATATTTTTACAGTTCACAATAAAAACACCTATGAATTTACATACAGTAATAATTTATTCAGAAATGTTCAGTTAGATTATTCTGAGACCTTCTGTCTCGTCATAAAAGAGCAGCCATCTCACCTCAAATACCAGACGTACACTATACAGCATAGCAGTGAAAAAGAATCTACCTAATATCTGAGAAATCAGAGTCTAAGAGGGGGAAAAAAAGTTGGATGGTGTCTAACTGCAACACGGATTCCTTTTCTTCATTGTAGATTGTTACACAATACCTACTGTACCTATGCACATCATGAGATCACAGTACTTGGGATTGTCAGATCGGTCATGCAGAAAGGCCAGCCAAGGAAGAGGTGAAGGGGAGAGAGAAAAAAAACAAACAAAAAACACCTTTCAGTAGAAATCACATTGCCGTTAACAGCTGCATGGTAAGTGGAGTACTTAAATGTATTCACAATGACTAAAGCAACAGTCTATGTGTTGCTTCAATAATACAAGTTTTGCCCGATGTGGTTAGGGTTGGTCAATCTCTTTCAATAAATGGATACAGTTAGAAAGGGTATCTGTATCGTTTTACTGATTATTCTTGTTAACAGTACTTTTCGGCACCAAAAAAGCTTGAAATGCTCTAGAAGACCGAACTCGTTTCTTGAAAAAGAGCTATAAATATCCTATGTTTTATTTATTTTTTTTTTTAAACCGCATCAGTTATTTTACAGTAAATAAGTGAAAATATTGTTTCGTGAATTATGGCTTCCTGAACGACCCTCATCAAAAATCAGTATTTACAGATTTTATATTTGTGTCTGAACAATATACACGGACAGCTAAAAAATAATACATCAGTATTTCATTGCAAATAATTGCAGATAGTCTTTTCAAACAGAAGTCACCAAATAAGAGCCAGAATGTCTTTTGGGACTCTGGGAACCACTAGAGTCTGTAGCTTCGCTTTTTGAGTCCCTTTTCTTTGAGTTTGTAGTCACAGGTGTGGGGATCTGGGATGGTCGGGCTGTGCTACTATCTGCATTGCTTTTCCTGGGGCTGGGATTATAATTAAATGGAGTTACACGTGCAGCAACAGTCCCACTTGGTGAGCTGTGTTTGCTTGAACTGCTTGAGCTAAACGGAGTACGCTCTGTAACACAGTTTTCATTTGTCTCTTGCCCTGAAGGCTGGCTGTTGATTACAGGTTTTGGATCAATCCCTTTCGGATCCAAACCATCCATTTTAATAAAGGATTTCTGCCTATTTTCCAAAACAAGCCCATTTCCATTCCCTGAATTATGCCTTCCTTGTGAGTCTTTTACTACCTCATCTTTTTCCCCTTGCTCTGAGATATTGTCAATAACTGGGGGAGAATTTCCCGTAGGGGATCTGCCTGACCGAGGGTTATTGATTGGGCAGTCCTCAATTCTTACCCAAACGTCCTCTGTTTTAGAAACTGCTGGTGCCATTTGATAGACTGTCCTACTTTCTGCTGATTCAGCAATATCATTGGATATTCCGTTATTTGAGGTCTCAAGTACTTCGTTTTCCTTTATTTTCCTCCACGTTCCTTTTGCAGATGGACAATCTGCAGATTTAGGCCCTTGAAAGGAACACTTTTCATCTTCACTTTTTGCTTTCTCACTGGATTCTGATGAAGCAGAAAGAATTGAAGATGAACTTCCAGTTCTTCTCCAAGTGCTTACTCGAGGAAGGGATGATGAATGCTTACTATGTTCACGCTTCCAAGTTCCCGATCGTGTAATCGGAAGCCTGGATGGAGATTCAGAATGGGACCGGCTTATGTCATGACGCTTCCTGACATCACCATGTTCTGATGAAATATTTAGGTTTGGAGGTGTTTTTCTCCATCCGCCTGATTGTACAGAATGAGTTGTTAACGACATATCAGGAAGGGAAGGGCTTAGTATTGGTGTCTGAGACTGAGATCTAGTTGGAGAATCAGCTCTTGATGAAGAAGACAGGGACTCAAATGATGCAGACTCCTCTAATTTCCTCCTTAAGGTTGGACTAGGAGCTTCCTTAATAAAAGTAGACTGACGCACTAAAGCTGGTCTTTCAGATCTATCAGACTCGCTTCCACTAGATTTTGTTGAAGACATCCGAGACAGCTCTACTTTCTTAGTCGATCCAGAGTTGTTTGCATTTTGATTCAAGCCTTTGGAGGCAGACTCACTTCTTGGAATACTACTGGGTGTTTTGGGAAGACTGGACTGTTTGTTCATATTCTGCTGACTTAACTGCCTTCCTGGAGATGTATATGACATTCTGCCTGAACCAGAGGACTTGGTGGATGCTGTGCTAGGGGAGGATGTTCTTGGCAACTGAGATAATTTGTTAGGAGGACTTATTCCATTTCTACCAGGGGAAATTGAGTTTCGGCCAGGAGACTGTATAGGTCTACTTAATGGTTGAGGTGAAGGTCTTGATGGAGTAGAGTCTCTTGAACCTGATCTAGAAAGTACTTTACTTTGTCCACCAGGAGCAGCAGTCTGTCTATTATTGTAGAACGACTCAGATTTTAATGGTTTTTGCACCCTAGGAGAGCTAGTAGAGTTGTCAGAACTTTTGGATGAAGTATTCTTTAGGATTGGAACTTTCTTTGAAACAGGGCTTGTAATTGGATAACTTTCACGGACACCTGGAATATGAATCATTGTTCTACCTCGAGATATTGAGGGCATATTTGATTGTGCTGGCTGCTTACATTGACTTGAAAAATCAGAGCTGGAGCGTGATTTTCCTGTAATCATACTTTTATATACCTTCTTTCCCCCTTTGATGCCTTTAGTCTCCTCTTCATTTTTCTTACCCTCCAATAAACTTTTTTCTCCAGGTTTTAAGATTCTTGGCCCTTTGTTTGCAGTGATGGGTTTCTCCTCTTTGTCAGGTGTTAGATGAAAAGGAGATCCCAAAGAGATGCCTGACTTCAAAGAAAGAATTGAATCAGAGTCTGAAGATCCTTGCCGAGACAATGAGACAGCAGCAGCTGCTTGATGCAGTCGACTAACGATTGAGTTAGCGCCTTCCTGGATTGCTTTCCAGTCAAAATTTTCTGAATCTGGAGAAAATGCATTTTCAGAATCAGGACTTTGTAAGTCTCTTAAATCTAGAGTAAGATCTGGCTCTTCAGCAAGAATACCTCCAATACTATTTGAACGGACTTTCTCAGTTTCACTTTTGGTCTTTGAGGGCTTTTTCTTCTTTGGCATCGCAGAACTAATGCACTCTTGTAGTAGATCATCTTCAGAGTCAATGCTTAAAGAACTTAAAGAGCTATTACGGGAAAAGCAAACAGGGGTATCTTCAACATGAAATGATTTGGGTGCATACCCTGAGGTTTGAGGTCTACGCATTTCCATCTGAGCGTCAGGTGGTTCGTTTTCCTTAGATGGCTCAATCTCTCGGTTATTATTTTCTTGGTCAATGTCACTTAATGAGCTTAGAGATGAATTGCGGGAAAAGCATACAGGTGTGTTTTCAATAGCAAAATTCTGCATCTTCTCATCAGAAGCTCCCCTCGATCTTGGACTTTAGATGCAGGTGGAAACGAAGCCTGTTTTTGTAGTAATGATTTTGACTGACCTCTCCCAGCTATATTATTTTGCTCATGCTGCCCTTGCCCTAGTGACTGGTTTGATGATGGATAATTTTTATCTGCTTTTGTGTCCGTTTCTTTTACTTCTTTATCTTTCCGCAATTCTTCCTTTTCTTTGGAAAGATCCACATCATCTTCATCGAAGTCTAAAGAACTCAATGAATCATTTCTTGAAAAACAGTAGGGTGTGCCCTCAATTGGAGTATAGTGGTGAGGTGAGTCAAATGCAAAGCTTCCTTTTACACGTTCTTCATTGTTAGGAAGTTTCTCGTTCGCTTCTCTTGGATTTTTCCCACTCTGTTTTCTTGTGTCACAGAAAGGTTTTTCAGGCATTAGATTCGTTTTTGGATCTGGATTTTTCTTTGTGCGTCCATTTGGTTGTGGCATAGGTTTCACAGGAGAGGTTGGCTTCCTTTCATTTTCTTGAGAACTTCTATTTCCAGTAGCACCAGTAGAGGTATGATGAATTTGATCCATAATCTTTTTAACTCTGTAAGGCTTGTGGCTTTTACCTTTTGGCATTGCAGAATGTATGCATTCTGCAAGAATGTCGCCCTCCTCCGTTTTATCTTCCTCTACAGCTGATGTGGCAGTGTTTGAGCCTTTTCCGCCTTGTTTCTCATCTGTACTTCTCCCCTCGGTAGGTATTGTGTCCCTCTTCTCAAAGTTGGCAGAAACAGGTAAAGCATTAGCCTGTTCATTACCGGTCAGCTCATTTGGTGGGGATTCTATTGTGAGGTCGCTGAGAGAAGTTGCTGTAGAAAAATTTATTGGTGTTCCTTCTACACAGTACACTTTAGGCATATCATCTGCATGAGTGAAGCTTACATGCTTCTGAGCTTGTAGTCTGTTTTGCGGAGGAAGAAGTTTATAAACTGGAAGCTGGCTTGGTTTCCTAGCAGTAGGTGGAGCAGCTTTAGATGCAGTTGGTTGAGAAGATTTCTTGTTTTTCCTGGAAGATTTTGTAGGCATAGCAGATATTATACATTCTTCCAATATGTCAATGTCATCATCTGTATCATCAAGCATGTCTTTTTCTGGTTCTCCTGGCCTCTCTTCCTTCTTTTCATTATGCTCAGTTGATTCTTTCGATTTCTCAGACTCTACTTCATTGGCTTGATCATTTTCAAATACCGGAGGCATAATTTTAAGCTCCACATCTTTAGGAATATATGGTTCATCAAGGCTAAGAGCACTAAGGCTTGATGCACATGAAAATCCATCTGGTGTACTCTCAGTAGCAAAATGTAATAAGGTATCCGCTTCCTGAAGCACCTGAACCCTCTGAACCGCTGCGTGCACGGCAGTCTGTTTTGTCACGGGCTCCCTTTCCTCTGCATTAGTTGCTACTTTTGGTTTACTTGTATCTCTCTTATTTTGCGCTGCTTGAGGAGGTGGTGGAGGTGTTTTACTTCTGCTTGGTGGCATGGTTTGTCCAGGGCTATCTGGAAGATCACTGGGGCTTATAATGCCACTTACCATTCCACTGCATGGTTCACTCTGAACGGAGCTGGCAATCGAACGACTCTCAAAACTATCAAGTGAACTGACAGAAGTACATCTGCTAAACATGAGTGGGGTCTCCTGAACATAGTGTTCAGGTGGACTTTTGGGTGTCTGAGCACCACTTTTGGAGGGAGATTTCGCTCCTGAAGAAAATTCGACTGATTTGTGTCTCGAGGCATCAGATGGAGACAGGTTTGAAGCCTGTAGCCTGCTTGTTTTAGTACGTAGGTGATGTGATGATGAACGTGTTTCATTAGAGGCACCTTCTTTAGTTGCAGTATCTCTGCTGTCTTTCAGTTCAGTTATTTGGAGATTGTTATTACCACCTTCTCCCTGGACACTTCTCTCTCTTCCTTCAATTTCATCTTCAGCTGAAGACAAAGATGATAGGGAACTGCAGCGAGAGAAACAAATAGGCGTGTCTTCAACACAGTAGGTTTGTATGGTCTCTTGGTTAATTGAAGGAGGTTTACTTGAAGTTTGTTTCTGTCTGGTTTGTCCACTTCTGGTGTGAGCAGAATTTGGATGAAGTTGATTCTGTCGGTTTGTATTTGGTGATGGTGTGGGTGTATTCCTGGTAGATGACACATGGTCTTTCTTAGTTCGCTGTTTGGAGGTGCTCTTAGTAAAGGAAAATGAGGACTTTTGAGTTGATGGTGGAACATCTGCTTGATACTTCCGACTGTAATCAATGGGCTGTTCAACGTGATGTTCCTCTTGGGTATAGGTAGTGATATTAAAGTTAACTTGCCTATCGTCTTCTTCCTCCTGCTGCTCTTCTTCAGAATAACGTTCTCCAAAATTAGTTGTTTTGTCATCATTATAATCATCAACCTGACCATGTGGTTTGTTAGACTTCTGATTCATTCCAGTGCTAGAATTTGTTCTCAATTGATCTCCCTGTGTGTTTGGAGCCCTTGATCTATATGGAGACATATTTTCTGGCTGAGCAAAGTGTGAGAATTTTTTGTGTTTCTCTTCTTTGTTTTCAGTAAATGCATTATAAGGTGTCTTTTGGTTTCTAGGCTGCCTTTGCTCATTTTGTTTTATTTCACTGTCTATTAAGTGTTTAGGTCTTGCCCATCGATCATTTTGAGTTGGGCTTTGCCTCCCAGAATTCAACTGCTCGTCTGAGTACTTCAAGCTATAATTTATTGGAGTGTCAAGTTCAGTGTCGTTATCGTCCATATGATTAGCACTGTGTATTTTGTGAGCTAGACCTGCGGGATACTGTCCATAACTGCAAAATTTACTCTCATCATCTTCAGAGTAGGCCTCAACTGAAGGTTTTACTTGACCGCGTTTGCCATAGCCATCAGTACTACCAACACTGTTCAAACTATCGTTGGATGACATTTTAATGTAGGATACTGGGCATGCTCTGTTAGAATGATCTCCCTTGGTGAAACTGTATGGATTTGTAAGGGAGTGATTTGCAGAAGTCTTTCTGGAAGCAGTTCTTTCTTCTAAAGCACTGTGAATTTCTGAAGTGGATGGTGAAGCCCTGTCCTCAACAAGATGAATATTTGAGACCTCATCAAAAACTTTAGAAATTGGAGCAGTAGTAGATAGCTGTATTCCAATACGCTTGGATGAGTTTCCTTCACTCACCGAATGATAAGTATTAATTCCTGGCCTCTCTCTGTCCTTCTCTGTCCTATTGCCATCACCTGCTGTCCTGGAAGAGGGTGCTGGCAAAACAGTTGTATTCATATATGGAGAAAGAACCGTTAAATTGCCAGGGTTAAAGTTATCTGACCTACAAATAGACTCATCATGTCTACTTGAGTCCAGAGCATAATCATTGTATATATTCTGCTTATGTCTCTGATTATTGCGGTGAGAGGTTTTAGGACTTAAGTTATCAATGTTGTCAAAGGTTTCAGATAAATGTTGTGCATCGAGCTCAGCTTCCAGTGCTTTCTGCTTCCGAACATGTAGAGATGGGACAGTGGATCCTGGTGACATGATATTGGCATCTTTATACTTTGCAGGCCTATTTGCCATGAGATTCCTTAAAGCTGCAGCACTTCCCATAGCAATCATTTTGTGCTTTGAATGAATGAGGTTTTTGGCGCTGAAGCACCCATACCCCCAAAGGCTTCTTGACCCTTTGCACCCGTGCGAAAAAATTCCAAAAAGGGTCCCCAAGCATTGTAATATTGTCAGATGTGGGACTTTGTGTTTTTAAAAAAGTCTGCAGCAGTTTTTTCCCCCGCAGGATTTGCCATGTGAAACCAGAAAAACAACATTAGATTGTTTAGACATCACTATTTTTGCAATTGTAAGCATAAATGTTTAGACAATGCATAACATATACAGTAATAGTCTACACTGTATGGAATATTGGAGTACATTGAAAAAGAATATATATATATTTTTTACAATTTAAGACTGCATACTGGTTCTTTACAGCAGCCAGAGAGACTCTAGGAGCCTATGATCAGGAGATGATTAATTCTATGGGAGAGTGTGGTGGGCATGTTCTGTGACCCTTTTAGGGGTGCTGTGGCCATATAATATTAGTGGTCTTGTATTTCCCATACTATAGGGTTCATTTTCGGTAAAACCTTATTTGTTACCTATACCTGTATGTTTATAGTTAACATAAAAAATGGATTTAAATAATAGTCGTTTTCTGATAAAATACTCCTTTTAAAACTCTGTCCCTATCATATTAAGGCCCCCTTTTTAATAATATAAAATGTGTACATTATAGGGAACCCGTGAAAAGAACTGGCTTATTACTCCAAAGCTGTTTTAAAGCCAGGAAAATGAGTAGTGAAGGGTCCCGGGGGTCTTAGGGTTGTTCAAAAACGTTTTCGACGCTTATTTTGAGGCAAATTTTAATGCCCCAAAACGCCCTAAATAAGTGTCAAAAATCTGTAGAACATTCCCCTTTGGGAATTTCGGCGTATACTGTCCACTCCTGGAAAAGAATTGACATGTCAATTCTTTGAGGCATTTTAATAAAAGTATAGAAGGCAGAAATCTGCCTCGGGAAGTTCGCTTAGTTTCCTTGTTAAATTTCCCTGCTTCCAAGCACGGAATTGTCAACGAGGAAACATGTTTCCACCATGAACAGTGTCTGCGTCATAAAGTACTTTGTGTGAACGTCCCCTTATCAGTGATCGACAGCCTTCCCTGGATGAGTGCACATAAAGAGATAGCGGTCAATCACTTACTACTAAGTTCTACTAAATCATTTCCCATAAAACTATACATCAATTTACTTACCGCCTCCAGCTCTAAAATACGCTGCTGGAAAGTCAGATAGTATGTTCATTGTGACAGGTTCTTTTTAACCCCTTAAGGACCCGGCGTTTTTTTTGGTGACACGTTCGTTTTTCCCTCCTCGCCTTCTGAAAGCCATAACTTTTTTATTTTTCCACCTCATAGATACAGAGGGGTTTTATTTTGGGGGAAAAAGATGTACTTTTAATGTGTTATTCACTATCTTAGAATTACTGGGAAACCGCAAAAAAATTCCAAGTGGGACAAAGTGAAAAAAAACCTATTTTCGCTTTTGTTTCTGGGTGTTTTGCTTTTACGGGATTCAAACTTCGGTAAATATAATGATTTTTGTTTTCGGTTGTTCTGACCCGGGAATACCAAACAGTGGGTTTTGTTAGTTTTAGTACCCTAAAAAATTCAAAATTTTCTATTTTTGAAATTTGCGCCACGGCGCCATTTTGTGTGACCAATAACTTTTTTGTACTAACACCTACGGACGTCAGTGAGGGTGCATTTGTTGCGGGCTGAATTGTACTTTTTATCGCTAGCAGTTTGGAATGCATGCGACTTTTTTGATCATTTTTGTTCTATTTTTTGAGTGACGTAAAATGACCAAAAAACGCAATTTTGGTATTTGGAATTTTTTTTCTTCTACGTTTTTCAGCGAACGGGATAAATGATGTTATATTTTTATAGATCGGACTTTTTCGGACGTGGCGATAACAAACTGTGAAACTTTTTTTATTTTTTTAAATTTGATTTTATTTGTAAAATGGGGAAAGGGGGGTGATTTGACCTTATAAAACTTTATATTTTTTTTTTTACTGTAACATTTAGTCCCCCTATGGTGCTTGACCACTAGGGGGCGCGATTGTTAACCCCTTCCCGACCTTGGGCATATGCATACGCCCTAGCGGGAAGTGACTTCCGCAAATGGAAGTATGCATACGCCCTAGCGATCCCACGGCAGCGCGCGGATCGCATGGAACCAGCGGTAAATTAGCGCGGGACTTCATGTCCCATCACCCCGGCCGGAGTGAGCTCCGGCCGCGGGTGAAAAACGCATCATTACCGCAGCCTGTCATGGCCGCAATAATGAAGGCGCAGGCAGGAGGAGTGAGCTCCCTCTGCTACATCGGCGAGGCAAGCGGCAGAGATGCCGTCGCCCGTCTCTACCAGACTCCCGGATGCTTTCAGAAAGCATCCGGGTAGTCTGGTGACGTCACTAGTTGCCATGGCGACCTGTGCACAGCGTTCGCCTCTTCAAACAGCAATCTAACGATTGCTTTTCCCCAGTGGGGATTTGCTGTTACAAATCCTCACTGGGGAAAAGTAAAAAAATGTGAAACACAAACACAAAAAATAAAATTAAAACATGTACACTGCCCTTTTCCCCTTTACAAACTCCAATCACCCCAAAAAAATCAGAAAATAAATAAGTACCCATATTTGGTATCCGCCGCGTGCGTAACGACCCACCCTATAAATCTGTCACGTTAATTAAACCCGTAAGGTGAACGCCGTAAAAACAAAAACAAAAACAGTATCACAGAAGTGCAAGTTTTTTGTACATCCTGCAAGCACATAAAAGGAATAAAAAGATATCAAGAACTTCATATAAACGCCAAAGTTGTACCAATTAAAACGTCAGTTCATCCATCAAAAAAAAAGTCCTTCTACACGTCACTGTATACGAGAAATATAAAAAAAGTTATGCTTCTCAGAAGACGCGATGCATAAATATTATTTTAACACAATAAAAACCACTTTTTTTTTTTTAAAGGCTTCATATTAAAAATAAAACTATATAGAATAGGTATCGCCGTAACGTATCGACCCAGAGAGTAAAGCGTAACTGGTCATGGATACTGCACGTGAGCGCTGTTAAAAATAAAAAAACACTACTAAGATTTCCAGTATTTTCTTCACCCTGCCTTCCAAAAAACGGACTTAAAACTAATCAAAAAGTCTTGTCCCCCCCGAAATGATACAATAAAAGCTCAACTCATCCCGCAAAAAACAAGCCCCACACTGCTCTGTACACACCAGAATAATAAAAAGTTATGGCTCTCAGACTATGCGATGCTAAAACGAGTTTTTCCTTTTCTGAATAAAAGTGTTTTTATTGTGGATAAGTCCGTAAACGTAAAAAAAAAAACAAATTGGGGTATCGCTGTAATTGTATCGACCTGCTGAGTTAATACTAACAATGTCAGCTATACTGCACGTGACCGCGTAAAAAATAAAAAAACACCTACCAGGAATGTTTGATTTTGTTCAAATGGCCTCCCAAAACCTTAATAAAAAGTGATCAAAGCGGCATATGCCCCCATAATGGAACTCAATAAAAACGTCAACTATTCCACAAAAAAACAAGCCCATAATCAGCTCCATATACTGAAAACTGGAAAACGTATATGGCTATCAGACAGGACAACATAAAAACGCAATTTTTTTATAGACCTATTTCTATTGAGTTTACAAAGTAATAAAACAAAAAAACAAACTATATCAAAATCTATACACATTGCAATTGTCTACCGACCCCCATAGTAACAAGATACTCCTTCATTATACTGCACAGGCGAACGCTGTAAAATTGAAGCCCAAAAAACAATGGTGGAACTGCGTTTCCCCTCAATTTCTCATAGCCCAATGCAAAAAAATAAAAAAATTTGGAACTCCTGTGCACCCTAAATGCACAATACCCCCCTAGATTGAGATCTATGAGGCGCGCCTGATCCAAAATGGGGTGACTTCTGAATTGTTTTTCACCTGTTCTGGTATTTTGGGGGCTTTGTAAATACGACTTGGCCCCCACAAAATTTGCGTATCTCAAAAACGAAGTAACACTCCACTCCCACTATAACGCCACTGCCATGCGCCCAAACAGGCAGTTTTATACCCCACATGTAGGTAATTGGCCGAACTTGGAAGAAATTGCGTACAAAGTTTTGTATTCTCTTTTACCAGGATGCCTTGTAAAAATTAAATCATTTTCACTAAAATTGGCAGATTGGAAAAAAAAACATTTATTTCATTTTCACAGCTAAATGCTAAAAAATTTGTAAACACCGTGGGTCGATATACTCACAACACCCCTGGATATATCCTTAAGGGGTGTAGTTTTCCCAATATGGGGTCTATTATAGGGGCATTTATTAAGTTTTAGCACCTTAGGTGTCCCCAAACCGAAATGGCCCCTAAATAAAATCATAAGAAAATGAGACCCCAGAGTCCAGTAGGTGCTCCTCTATTCTGGGGCTTGTGGTTGAGTCCAAATAGTGCACTAGGCCACATATGGTATATCTCTTGAAACAGCAGAATCAGGTGAATCAATATTAATTTGAATTTCCCTGATCACATTTCCGTATTTCTTGTGAAAATGTATAAAAATTGAAAATCTGCAAAAAAAAGTGAAATTTTTGACATATCACTTCCACTTTGCTTTAATTCCTGTGAAACACCTAAAGTTAATAAACCTTCCTAAATGCTGTGTTTTGAATACTTTAAGGGGTTTACTACTTAGAGAGGTCATTTATGGGGTATCTAACATACAGGCCAACAAAATCATGTAAGAACTGGACTGGTTCTCTAAAAAATGTATATTGCAAATTTTCTTGAAATGTGAAAATTACTACGAAATTTCTAAGCCCCCTAATATCATAAATAAGAAAAAAGACATTTAAAAAAAGATGCCAACCTACAGTCAGACATATGTATGATGCTAGTTATAAACTATTTGAGTGGAAATACTATCTGTCTTACATGCAGAAATTTTTGACGTTTAAAATTGGTAAATTTTTCTAATTTTTTCACGATTTTTTGATATTTTTCACAATAAAACAATCCATTTTTTTTGTGATCAAAAATTTCTTACCATCTTAAAGCACAATGTGTCCGAGAACAAGCTCTGAATCACCTGGAAAGGTTAAAAGTGTCACAAGTTATTCTCACATAAGCGACACAGACAGATTTCAAAAACTGGGGCTACTGCAAAGAGGCCAAAACGGGCTCCGGTTGTCAGAGGTTAATACCCGCCTAATGCATTGCATAGGCAATGCATTAGGGTGTAACAAAGATGGCAGTTTGCCCCACTTCCTCTACGGCGGAAGTGGCAACCGGTAAATGTAAAGTACTGGAGCCTTCACAGGGCCCCCCCACAACCGCGTCCGGTCGTCGGATCGGCGCAGCTACCGATGACTGTAACGATCGGTGCGTGGCACCGATCGGCGTTCATTCAGACGCCGCGCCCATCTTTGCAGCGTTGTCTGACGGGTTAAACAGTGCCGGCAATTAGCCGCTAACACCTGGCGGCTGTGCAGGGGGGTCGCGGAGCGATCCCCCGCAAAGCCCCTTAGTGGCCCTGGGACGTACTCATACGTCCAGGGTCGTTAAGGGGTTAAATGAGTGTCTTGAATGAATGTCTTAGTACGTTTTTTATAGTTAAAAAAAAGTTTTATACTAGATACCATTTTAGAGACTAGTGTTTTCCTCTACGCTATTACATGCTTTTTTCTGAAATCAGAGGACCAAAGAACTCTCTTTTGGCCACCAGCAAATTTTAAGTAACCTGGACTTCTTTAACTTGAGATTTTCTACTATGTATTAGCGCACTAGGTTAAGCTTAAAGGGACCTCACCACAATGATTGGCTTCAACATGAGAGAACAGGTAAATCAAACATTTTTCTAAATACATTGCTTCTTTTGACATTTGCCCTGTTCAGGAGATAAGGGAGATTGCATCTGGCTGAGTGCACAGAAGCTGTCTACAAGAGTTACTTTCCAACAGCTCCTTTCCTGATAGAACAGAGAGCAGGGAGTGACGTCACCCATGGTTCGACTACATAGGCTTTTATCTCAAAACTAGATTAGATTAATTACCTTTGAAAGCAGTAACTGTTTTCCCTCCTGGAGTCCTTAGTGTGACTCTACTATGTACTTACTGGTTTAGTGTGCTGACTTGTTAGGAGCTGTCCCAGCAGTTCCATGCTGGCAGCTCAGAAATTCTGGTGAGGCTGTAAGAGACCACATCATAATAATCTTAGCCTGTCCATTGCAAATGAGTAGTCTTGTCATGACCTCTTAAGCGGGCCGTGTCACCACGGCTTATTTCGCCGCGGATATTGGCGCGAAACTGTGCGCCGGATTTGCACTGCAGTACAGCGCCAATTCCGTCGCAGTAATCATGGTAATCCACAGTTATTCATAGAGAACAGTGGATGTCCGTCCGCTCCTTCCCCGCTCGGCGAATCCGCCGGGCGGGGAGAAAAAAAGAAAGTCACTTGCACATTATCCCAGGCCCCAATACGCGCCGTGGATAATGCAAGTCTATGGGGCCGGCGGGCCGCGCCCCTGCCTCGCCCCCGCCCCTTATTCAAGCCGGAATTGCGAGCGCGATCCGGCTCGCAATTACGGCTTGAATAAGCCGTGTGAACACGGCCTAAGAGTTGGTTATAAAAAAAGATTACTCCAACTGCATCTAAAAATGTGCTAGAAAGTGGTGCAATTTTGGTGCAGCATGTTTCTGACACATTTATTATGGGCTTAAGACAGCTTTTGCACACTGCTTAACAGGTGGATGTTGTCGCGGAAAATTGGATAGGACTTACCGAAAAGGGGTGTGGCTATTATGCAACATGCGACACAAATTTGCATCAGAATTCTGGTATAGAAATTAATAAAAAAAAAAAACTGGTCTACAAGTAAAACAATTCTAAAGCTGCACCAATTAATCAAGTTTTGGGGACAGCGATAGTAATTTGGGGCCAGTTTTAGCTGGTGGGTTTTTAGAAGGTTGTACATTTTTCCCAATAAAATTTAAAAAATTTAGAAAAGCATATACCCGCCTTCCTCCCATCCTCCATTCCAGCTTTGAGTCTCCCTGGTGTTCTGTTTACCTCCGTTCTCCTCTGAACGGGCTTCTGATATGCATTGTTGTGCCAAAGTATAAGACTTTAAAAACGCTCAAAGTTTTGGTATTTCAGAAATCATTTTTCCCCCAGAAATATAATTTCAGTCATAGCATTGTCAGTGCTATAAAACCAAACCCCCTCCCCAAAAAAATAGTAAAAGTTAGACCCTACTTTATACTTACTATAAAATGAAGCCATTTAAAGAATTCAACACATGCCACAAAAAATCAAGCCTTGTGTCTTTTCTGCCTCCTCCTGGGACCTGGGAGTTTAATCTGCCCTTGTATCATGATTTGAATGACTAAGGTCCAGGAGCGACTGGAACATTACAATATTAAAGTGGTCTATTTACCATGCTGTTTTACAGGCCCTGCTTTTCACAGCCGGTTCAGGCTCTCACCTTCTGGTTGTGAGTGGTTCTGCAGCAGTTATTAGCATATCACCTCTGCTTTTTCTAGCTGAGCTTGTTAGAGGGACGTTGGTGATGGAGGGGTCAAAACATCAAAGCAGAAGGGTCCGGGAGCTCTAAGGATTAAAGTTTTTGATAGTAAGAAGCATAAACATAAGCATAAAGAAAAAGCAGGGATCGACATCACCATCCCGACCATTTCTAGAGCCTGTTAGAGCAGAGAGAGTGAGTCAGTAACCTAGGGAAGCTTGTGTACAAGAGCAGTAGGTATGAACTGCTCTAGCTCTGAAGGGAAGTAAAATCAGAAAAGCTATGTGTCGGGTAATTGTCTTTATTTACCTTTGCTTACTTGTTTATAAAGAATCAGTAAGATGGAAATACCTGTTTAATATCGTCACTTTTCTGAACCTAATAAAATGACTAATAGAATAGACTAATGGAATAGATTGTCTAATTTTGTAATAAAATTACTTTGCATATGGGAAGAAGGAGTGCTGTTGATTAAAATATTATTATTTTGAACAAAAAACAAACCTTTATACAGCCATGTATATGGAAAATTAGCAGATTTAGGAATTTGGAGATAAAAAAATTGCTGCTTCTTTAAGTCCTAAACTAGCTGTGTCTTTTTGGGCTTAAAATAATAAACAAAGTACCTAGTTATCCCCTGCGTAGTTGTCTGAGGCCGTTGCTATGTGAAATAGCAAAAGAAATATTAGAATCTAGCAGATATAAATATAAATTCTATTCTAAGGTTCCTCTTATTAAAAGAAAAATAATTTAAACTGTAAAAATGCAATGTTTGTACTCTGTCATTCTCCAAAAACCTAATACTGTAGTTATAAAAGTGACAAACTGCTATTCGCATATTCATTAAAGGGGTATTCTCATCAAAGCAAGTTTTGCTGGAAGGGCCAATAACTGTAAAGTAAGCAATTTTCAAAATGCATGCTATTAAGAAATATGTCTGGTTTACCTAATGCAGGCCTTTTTTTGCACCTCTAACTTGCTCTCTTGTCGCTATTGTTACAGACCACCATTGTATACTTTCAGTTGTGGCCAGTAATAGAGTGTTATCAAAGATTGTCTGAGAAATAATTCCTGTGGCCATTTCCGAGTCAGGGAGAGGGGAGGGGGAGTGCACATGGCTATCCCGGCCATGCCAGGCCACAGGAAATTATTCTCAGACAGTCTTTGATAATGCTGCATTACTGAACCCAACTGAAAGTACACAGTGGTGGTCTGTAACCAATGTTACAAGACAGTAAAGGTGTAAAAAAAGGACTATATAAGGTAAAGCATACAGTAATTGGTGCTTCCAGCAGCACTTGCTGTGATGAGAATACCCCTTTAATAGCCCTGCCACCCCCCACCCATCCCAAAGAAGGCCAAAATATATGCAGTATGAAGAGGATACATTTTTCTTGGCCAGTTGTGTGTTCCTGACCACTGATATCTGTATAGGAAGAAGATACTAATATAAACTTGACTTTTTTGGTGTTTTATCATGTGTGCTTTTCAGCACTGCAGGTCGCCTCATAGCTATGACTGTCTCAGAGAATAAGGAGGGCAGTGCTTTCACCTGTACTTTCAACTTATTTCTATGGGAGTTCTGAATATATAGCTGAGTGAGTGTACTCGGCTATATTCAAAACTCAAATAGATAGAAGTAGATAGTTATAGTTCTTGGAAGGCAGGAGGAAATAAACAGAAAGGAATAAACGAAAATTGGCCGGACACTAAGGGTAGGTTCACACAGCGTTTTCCAATACGTTTTTCGATCTGAAAAACGTATTGAAAAGCCGCCCCCCTTTGGTTTAAAAAAATATCCAAAAAAAAAACCCAAAGTTTTGGTCCTGTTTGGATTCTTTTTCCTGTGCAGCCAAAACTTTACAAAATTTTTAACTTAGGGGTCGAATGGGGGTTAAAAGGGGATAAAGGGAATTTGGGAATTTGCCCAATTTTTTTGATGGGGGTTTTTCATTTAATGTTTTTCAAAAGATGTATGAAAAAAGGGCGTATGCCCTGAGCGGAGGATTGTGTTTTACATTGAAATCAATTTTAAAATCACCTGAGCATTTTTTTAGATTCGTGTTTGACTCCCTTTTTTTTGGGTTTAAAAAAAAAAAACGTCCCCCAAACACATATCTTAAAAAAACCCCTGTGAACACCCCCCTCGGAGGTTGGGACAAAAAAGGGTAGTAATTTAAGGGCATTGTGAAAACGAAAAAAAGGGGGAATGGAGGAGACCTTCTGATGGATTTCACTGGAGCACCAAGATATGGTCAAGGGGAAAAGATTTCCCAAATGTTCAGATGAAAAAGCCCCATTTTTTGGTGGGAAAAAAAATTTAAAGAATTTCTTGAGATTGTTTCCCTTTAGTAACAATTCCCCATTTTTAAAAATTTGCCTTTTAGTGCGACTTATATAAAAAACCTTCTAGGCCCAAAGACTGTCTTGTTCCCCCTAGAAACCAGTCAGAGCCCCTTTTTCCATTTTTCCAGGGGAATGTATGAAATGAAAGGGAGCTCTGATTGGTTGCTATTGGCAAAAAAGATAGTCTTAGAACAAAAAAATTTATGAAAAATAGGGGGACCAGGGGTTTTCAAAAGGGAAATTTTTCTTTTTATTGGAAGGGATTCTGTACAGACAGGTGATGAGTAAAACAGTTTGTGTGAAAAAAGGACGTTTTGCTGTCGAAATTTTGTCTGCGTTTCCCTCCCTTTTTTTTAAGGTTTCCCCAACCTGTAAAAAACGTCCTTTTTTTTTCCCCCCCCCGGGGGGGGTTTTCCCATTTATTTTTTTCATATTTTTGTTGGGTTTTTTTGGGGTTGGAACCCTGGGGGCCCCGGGGACCTGTGCACTGTCTACTGGGGAAACTTTTTCCAGGGAGATTTGCAAAAAATACCCAAAGCTGAAAATTTTGGGGGTGAGCCTTTTAGTTTTTATATTTTTTTTTTTTTTAAAGGCTTAGTTATATTACACTGCACCCGGACAAAAACGCCCAAAAGCGGCCATTTTTTTCTGATGCGGACCAGGGTTTTTTTTGTAAACTTTTTGTGCAAAATTTTGGGCGGTGCTTCTAAAATTGTTTTTTACGTCGCCCCAATTACAATTTTTACAATTGTATTTTTTAGGGGAAAGACCCCAAAGAAAAACAAAAAGGTCCCGGCTTTATTATAAAAATTTTGTTGTTTAATAGGGCCGGCCCCAAGAAGAAAAGCAATGAAAAAGACAAGCTTGGGGCCCTGAAAGCTCGTCTTTTTTATTTTTATTTTAAAAGGGTTGCACAAAACAATCTTTTTTTCCCTATTGAAAGTCAAAAAAGCGAAGAAAAATCGTTGAAATTGCTGTGCAGTGTTAAACATACCCTTGGGACCTAGCCCAATTTTCATACTTTGTCCCCCTTAGGGTGCTTTCACACAGGGGTTTTTTGGGTGTGTTTATTTTTTTTTGCTAAAAGGACATCATTAATTGCTGTGAAATGTCGGAAAAAAAAACTTGCTGTCAGTTTTGGGAAAGGCGGGGCCCGTTTAAAAGTGGGAGGGCCATTATGGGGAAGGCAGGGCCAGTTTCAGGAAAACAAGGCCAGTATTAGTTTGGCAGGGCCACTTATACCCAGGCGGGAAACTTTTATGTTTTTTAAAAAAAAATTTTAAAAAATAATCCTTCCCTTGCGTCCCCCGCCCCTTTTGGGCCCGGAGCGGCCGTTTGGCTTCCTGGAAAAAGGGCCGCGGAGCAGGGCCCGGGCGGTGAGTCATCTATCGCGCGCCCTGCCCCGGGGGGCCTCCCTTGGGGGTCAAAAGGCCCGGGATTAAGAGGATCCCGGCCCCTGTTCTCCCTGGGCCCCCTGTTTTTGCACTGCGCGGTGCAGGCGGCGGGCCCTTTTATGGCTGCCGGGGCTTGGTCTTTTGCCCGCCGTTTTTGGGGGAAAAGGGGCCTGTGGCCCCCTGGCACGGGAGGTCCAGTCGCCAAAATGCGACCTTTTTAGGGCCCCTGTAGTGCACCACGACCAGCCCCGGGAAACTGGGGGCTCCCCGGGGGGGAAAACCCCAGCCCCTAAAGGGGGGGCCCGACCCGGAGTCGGGCACGGGTTACCCCAGACCCCAGGGGCGAGAGGGGGGCGTGACCCTTAGTTTTTTCTTTTTGAGAGCTATGGTTTCCCGAAATTGGGAATTGGGGCGCATTTCGCTCGATTAGAGCACAGTACGCTCTTAAACATGGGGGAAAAGGGCCCCCAAAATAAACCCGTGTAAAAACTTCCCTTTTCAAACACATAATTAAATTACTCACTTTCCAAACAGTTAAAGATAATGAAAAAAGCTTTTTTGGGAATAAAGCTTTTTAATTGGGAGCGAGAAAAAAAGGGCCCCAAAAACTGGCTGTGGGGAAAGCCCCCTTTAACATCACTTTCTGTGAAATGACCAAAGTATGATAAAGTTTTTGGGGTTTGGAGAAGGTAAATTAAAACCCTAGCCCAGGCATCCCCCAAACTGCCCCCAACCCAGCTTTTGGGGAAAACTAAAAACTCCCATCATGCCCCTGTTAAAAGGAATTATAAAAATGCATTTTGGGAGTTTATTTTCCCCAACGGGTGGGGGCCGCAGTTTGGGAGGGCCCGATTTTAAAGACGAAGCATTTTTTTAAAATGTTAGTTTTTTTTACCCAATTGGAAAAAAAATTTAAAAACTCATTGTCAAAATGGACTAATTACTATGTGACTGTCAGATCAGTTTCTAGATTTTTTTGATTGTTACATTATGGAGATAAAGACCCAGGAAAATATGTTACTATTTATATTTATTATTATTATTATTATTTGACCAAGATGTTTCAGATTCATAACCTCTAGTGGTATTGACTTTTTTTTTAGGAATGTCCGTTGGTTTAAAATATGTACTGTTTTTAAAAAGCCCCTTCTTGTCTGTGATGCAGAACTAAATTTGCTCCCGGACTTCCCTTTTGTAGTGAAAGGTCCCCCTCCCAGTAAAGGGAACGTTTTGCAGGAAAAATTGGGGGATCTTTATTCAGCGATTGGATAAAAATGAATGCCCTTAACACCTACGTACATCCAATCTCTGCTGCTTCCTGTGTGCTTATTCTTTCTGAAGCTTTAATTTTTACCCTTTGGAGAAAATTTTTGGACGCTAAAAGCAGTAAAGGGGACTCAGCTTTTAAACCCCCAAACGGGGGACTGAGATTCATTTCCATTTAATTTAACGGGGCAGGTCTAAACACCTTTCCCGCTAGATTACAAAACAAACCCATCAGTTTTATACAACCACGAAAAAAATTTCAAAAAATTTGGGATGAAACATATTGTTTATGCCACGGCAAGTCATATGAGACAGTGGCATTAACAATTAGAAGTTGCAATAGTGGTAATATTTAGAAAAGCATGAATATATTTGTACATGTATTCAACCCTAAATTTTTTTAAGGGTTTGAAATTTCATGCATTAATGTTTTCCCCAAACCAATGGGGAAAAGAATACTTGTACAAGTTTTTTAATGAAATTTCTTACTATTACCACCATTGCATATTTAAAACAGTATATACACACCTCAATCTGCTGTCTGTCACCTTTTTGTCATATGTATTTCTTGTGTGTAATAAGCTAAGAGATGATAGAGCATTGGTCTTGCTTTGATTAAAAAAGATAATTGACCTACAGTATTTCTAAAAAAATTTTATTCTTTGGGGTTGGGCAGTTTTAAAAAACCCTAAAAGTGGGGACCCCTTTGTGACTTTGTTTCTATGAAAAGTAATCCTTTCTTTGATCTTCTGCTCTCCAGAGGCACACATTAATGTTTGTCTTTGCTAAACCCAAAACCCAATTTTAAACCAAAAAAAAAAAAGGGGCCCCAAAAAAAAAAAGGGGGGGGGGGTTTTTTTAAAAAAATTAAAACCCAAAAACCCCCCCTTTTTTTTTCAAAAAAAATTTTTTTTTGGGGGGTTAAAAAAAAAAAAAAGGGGGGAAAAAAATTTTTTTAAAAAAAATTTTTTTTAAAAAAAGGGGAAACCTTTTTCCCCTTTTTTGGGGCCCCCCCCCCCGGGGGGGGGGGGGGGGGGCCCCCCTGGGGCGCCCCCCTTTTTTTAAAAATTTTCCCTTTTTAAAAAGGGGTTTAAAAATTTCCCCCCCCTTTTTCCCCAAGGGGGGGGAAAAAAAAGGGGAAAAAACTTGGGTTTTTAAAAGGGGGTTTTTTAACCGGGGGGTTTTAAAAAGGGGGAAAGGAGGAAAATTTTTTCCCCCAAAAGGGGGAAAAAACCGGGGGGGCCCCCCCAAAAAGGGTCCCTTAAAAGGGGGCTTTTTCCAAAACCCCCTTTTTCCCTTTTTTAACCTTTTAAAAAAATTTTTAAAAAAAAAATTTTGGGGAAAAATTTTTTGGGGTTTTTTTTAAAAAATTTTTTTTTGGGTTTGGGTTTTTTTTTTTTTCTTTTTGGGGGTTTTAAATTCCCCCACCTGTTTTAAAAAAACCCCCCCCAAAAAATTTTAAAAAAATTTTTAAAAAATTTTTTTCCCTTTTTTCCCCCTTTTTTTTTTTTTGGCCCAAAAATTTTTTTTTTTTAAAACCCCTTTTGGGGAAATTTAAAATTTTGTTTTTTTTTTTTTAAAAAAAAAATTTTTTTTTTTTTGTTTTAAAAATTTAAAAAAATTTTTTTCCCCCTTTTAAAATTTTTTTCCCTTTTTTCCTTTTTAATTTTTTTTCCGGAACCCTTTTTTTTATTTTTTTGGCCTTTTTTGTTTTTTTTTTTTTTTTTTTAATTTTTTCCCTTTTTTCTTTATCTAACTTTTTATTTTTATTTTTATTTATTTTTTTTTTTTTTTATTATTTTACTTTTTTTTTATTTTTTATTTTTTTTTTTTTTTTTTTTTTTTTTTTTTTTTTTAAATTTTTTTTTTATCTATCTATCTATCTATCTTATCTTTCCTTTTTTTTTTTTTTAAAAAAATCCCTTTTGGGTTTTTTTTCCCCCAAAGGGTTTTTATTTTGGAAAAATTTTTTTTTAAAAAAAAATTTTTTTTAAAAAAAAAAAAAAAAAAAATTTTTTTTTTTTTTGGTTTTTTTTTTAAAAATTTTTTTTTTTTCCCCCTTTTTAAATTTTTTTTTAAATTTTTTTTTTTTGGTTTTTTTCCCAAAACCCAAAAACCCCAAAAAAAAAAAAATTTTTTTTTTTGGGGGTTTCCCCTTTTTTCCCCTTTTAAAAAATTTTTTTTTTAAAAATTTTTAAAAATTTTCCAAAATTTTTTTTTTTTTTATAAATTTTTTTTTTTTTCCAAAAATTATTTTTTTTTTTTCCCTTTTTTTGGGGGTTTTTAAAATTTTTTTTTGGGGTTTTTTTTTTTAAAAAAAAAAATTTTTGGGGGGCCTTTTTTTTTCCCTTCGGGGGGGAAAAAAAAGGGGAAAAAAATTTTTTTAAAAAAAAGGGGGGTTTTAAACCCCAAAAAATTTTTTTAAAAAAGGGTTTAAAAAAATTTTTTAAATTTTTTTAAAAAAAAAATTTTAAAATTTTTTAAATTTAAAAAAATTTTCCCAAAAAAATTAAAAACCCCCCCCCCCTTTTTTTTTTTTTTTCAAATTTTTTTTTTTTTAAAATTTTTAAAAATTTTTTTTTTAAAAAAAAAAAAAATCTTTTTTTTCCCTTTTTTTAAATTTTTTTTTTGGGTTTTTTTAAATTTTTTTAATTTTTTTTGCAATTTTTTTTCCCCCCCAAAAATTTTTTTCAAAAAATTTTTAAACCCCCCTTTTTTGGAGTTTTTAAAAAAAAAAAAAAAACCCCCCTTTTTTTGTTTGGGGGGGGGGTTTTCCCTTTTTTTTCCTTTTCAAAAAAAAAAATTTTTTTAAAAAAATTTTTTTTTAAAAAAAAACAAAATTTTTTCCCCCCTTTTTTTTTTAAAAAAAAAAAAAATTTTTGGGGGGTTTTTTTTAAAAAAATTTTCCTTTTTTTTAAAGGGGGTTTTTTAGGGGTTTTCCCCCTTTTTTTGGGTTTTTCCTTTTTGGGGCCTTTGGGGGTTTTTTTTTCCCCCAAAAAATTTTTTTAAAAAATTTTTTTTTTTGGGGGAAAAAAGGGGGGGCCCCGGGGGTTTTTTTTTAAAAAAGGGGGGGGGTTTAAAAAATTTTTTTGGGGTTTAAAAAGGGGAGGGTTCTTTGTGGGGGTTTTAAGAAGGGGGGGGGGGGAAGTCCGGGAAATTTTTGGGGGGGGGGGGGGGGGGGGGGGGGGGGAAAAGGGGGGGGGGGGGGGGGAAAGGGGGGGGTTTAAAAAAGGGGGGGGGGGTTTTTTTTTTTTGGGGGGGGGGGGGTTTTTTTGGGGGGCCAAAAAGGGGGGGGGGGGGATAAAAAAAAAAAACCCCCGGGGGGGAAAAAAAAAGGGGGGGGGGGGGGGGGGGGGGGGGGGGGGGGTGGGGGGTGGGGGGTTGGGAAAAAAAATTAAGGGGGGGGGGGGGCGGCCCCACCGGGGGGGGGGGGGTGGGAGGGGGGGGAAAAAAAGGGGGGGGGGGGGGGGTTTTTTTTTTGGGGGGGGGGGGGGGGGGGGAAAAAAAGGGGGGGGGGGGGGGAATTTTGGGGGTTTTGGGGGGGGGGGTTTTTTGTGGGGGGTGGTGGGGGGTGGGGGGGAAAAAAGGGGGGGAAAAAAAAGGGGGGGGGGGGGGGAAAAAAAAGGGGCGGGGGGGGGGGGGGGGGGGGGTTAGGGGGGGGGGGTTTTGGGGGGGGGGGGGGGGGGGTGGGGGGGAAAAACCCGGGGGGGGGGGGGGGGGTTTGGGGGGGCCCGGGGGGGGGGGGGGGGGGGGGGGGGGGGGGGGGGGGGGGGGGGGGGGGGGGGCGGGGGGGGGGGGTTTTGGGGGGGGGGGGTTTGGGGGGTTTCCCTTTTTTTGGGGGGGGGGGCCCGGGGGGGGTAGGGAAAGGGGGGGGGGGGGGGGGGGAAAAGGGGGGGGGGGGGGGGGTTTTGGGGGGGGGGGGTTTTTGGGGGGGTGGGGGGGGGGGGGGAAATTTTTTTAAAGGGGGGGGGGGGGGGGGGGAAAAAAAAAAGGGGGTAAAAAAAGGGGGGGGGGGGGGGGGGGGGGGGGGGGTTTTTGGGGGGGGGGGGCGGGGGGGGGGCCAAAGGGGGGCGGGGGGGGGGGGGGGGGGCTTTTTTTTTGGGGGGGGGGGGGTTTTTTGGGGGGGGGTGGGGGGGTTTGGGGGGGGGGGGGGGGGGGTGGGGGTAAAAAGGGGGGAAAAAAAGGGGGGGGGGGGGGGGGGGGGGGGGGCCGGGGGGGGTGTACAGGGAAAAACAACTCTGTGTAATAACCAAAGCGCTGATTTGGGTCTGATGAGACTCAGCAGCTCATACAATTACCAGGCCCTGGGGGTCACATGACCGCCGGCGCTGAGAAGCAGGAATCCAGAAACCTTCCTGCTGTTTTGTATATACAGCGCTCATTGAATACAGTATATACAACAATCAGCATTATATATAGCAATAAATTCCTACCTTCTCAGTGGAGAAGAACTGCGAAATCTGCACGAACATTCCAGACCATCTGTGAGTTAAAGACAACCTGTCACATAGTTTATGCCCCCCTTGCTGAGGGCAGCACAAGTTATTGTCAGACATGCTGTTCCCAGCACTGTGTCCCTTATTCTGTAAGATGCTGTAGTTTTAGAGCATTTACCCCTCAAATCTTATTCATGAGTAGGTGTTAGCCCGGCCCACCAAAGGCTAGCCCCCGCCCACTGACAGTCACATGTTTCTACCTATTCAAAGTAATAGGTTTATCAGTTGAGGTGGGCGGGGCTAGCATCAGATGGGCGGGGCTTGCCTAAGATGGGCGGGTTTAAAAAACTGACTCTTTGAATGACTCTTCTGGCTGAAAACTGCAGATCTGAGCATTAAATACACGAAAACTACAGCATCTTACAGAATAAGGGACACAGCGCTGGAAACAGCAGGTCTGACACTAGCTTGTTCTGCCCTCATCAAGGGGGGCAAAAATTATGTGACAGGTTCTCTTTAAACAGCCATAGTCTGTGGTTGGTTGGCAACCACTGCATGCAGTTTTGATTCATTTCTTAAATGCATACATTTTTTACATGTAGAAAAGTCCGCCAAAAGACTTCTGCTCCAGCGTCAGTGTATAAAATACAGCTTTATTGAAAATGTTCAAACTTCACTTAAAATCCAGCACGAGATGCGTGCACCAGGGCTACGCGTTTCCAACTGTAAATGGCATGAGAGACTGCACACTGAAGGTGGTGGGTGGATTTGTGTATGTTTATTTAAGCACGTTGTTATTTTCTACATGTGTTTTTTATGCAGTTGAGAAATGCTGATGAACTATATACAGCAACACAGTGTGTCAAATGATACATTTTTATTGCACAAGCAGAAATAGTGAATGGCTTTGGAGTATTAAAGGGGGAGTTCTGAATATATTTTTATGTTTTTTAAGAGATGCTGCTGTTTTAAAAAAAAAATAAAAAATTATACTCCCCTGTCCTCTAACCTTGGATCCAGTACTGCTCACTCTCCAGCAGTTTTCTGTTTTCTTCCACTCTTCTTTTGAATGGGACATCACTGCTGCAAAAGTTGTTTGACTTCTGCTATTGGGTGTCATTGGCTGACATCACAATACTTTCGAACTGTGACATTAGCCAATGGCATGTGACTGTAGCAGCCAAACAGTGGTTGCAACAGTGACGTCCTGTTTGAAAGAAGAAAAAAAACAAAAGATTGGTGGAGAGTGATGACGGCACAGCATTGGATCCAAGGTGAGAGAGCAGGTGACTATAAATTTTTTTATTCTAAAATGTCAGCAGTATTCACTTAAAAACAATAAAAAATATTAACTGGACAAGCCTTTTAAGTCCATGCTAGAAGTAAAGTGCATCCCAGAGTTTGATCTGTTATTTGTACAATGTCTGTATTTCCTAATAGTGATATTAAAGGGGTTGTCTTGCTACAAAGAATAGCTTTCAAATTGTAGGGAACACAAAATAAAGACATTTTCCAAATATATTGCTTTGTTCATCTGTTTTCCTTAAGGAGATACAAGTGAATTAATCACCTCCCTGGCTATTTCAGTTCCCTCAGTAACCAACCTGTGTACAGCTCTCCCCCTGCTGTTTGTTCTATGTGATAGCAGTGAGTGATGTCATCACACAGGTCTTGGCAGCCTCTGTGCTGCTGGGCAATAAAAAGCTTGATTTATCTCAAGTAAACAGCACTGAAATTAGGGCTTTTGTTTGAGGGATCAGATAACAAGTCCTGTTAGTAGTTTCAGAAGCTTCTGAGCTAATCTGATCTAATTAGCAACTGAAAGCACAGAGCTGGATACACCATGGAGCTTATGCAAATTTCAGTCAGTCTGACCCAGGAAGTGACAGAGTATTTCATTCATGCAGCCTATGAAACTCTGTAGGGAGACAACTCCTTTAAGATGTTTTTCCAATTTGTACAACCTATAACAAAAACCTTAAGAACGCTGCTCAAAAAAATTAAGGGAACAATTAAACAACACAATGTAACTGCAAGTCAACCCAAAGAGCTCTGCAAAATGGTTGGAAGGCCACTAATCTCCTTGTGTTTGCTCAAACTGGTATGAGGGCATGACATCACCACGGATGAGAGCAGGTTCACAATGAGCACATGTAACAGATGTGACAGAGTCTGGAGACGCCGTGGAGAACATTTTGCTGTCTGCAACATCCTCCAGCATGACCTGTTTGGCAGTGGGTCAGTAATGGTGTGGGGAGGCATTTCTTTGGAGGGCCGCACAGCCCTCCATGTGCTAGCCAGAGGTACCCTGACTGCCATTAGGTACCGGGATGAGATCCTCAGACCCATTGTGAGACCATATGCAGGTGCAGTGGGCCCTGGGTTCCTTCTGATGCATGACAATGCTAGGCCTCATGTGGCTGAAGTGTGTCAGCAGTTCCTGCATGATGAAGGCATTGACGCTATGGACTGGCCTGCCTGTTCCCCAGATATGAATCCAATCGAGCACATTTGGGACATCATGTCTTGTTTTATCCACCAACGCCACGTTGCATCACTGATGCTTTAATCCAGGTCTGGGAGGAGATCCCTCAGGAGAACATCTGCCGCCTCATCAGGAGCATGCCCAGGCATTGTAGGGAGGTCATACAGGCGTGTGGAGGCCACACACACTACTGAGCCTCATTTCCTTGTCTTGAGGCATTTCCACTGAAGTTGGATCAGCCTGAAATTTGATTTTCCACTTTGATTTTGAGTATCATTCCAAATCCAGACCTTCATGGAATATTAATTTTGATTTTCATTGATCATTTTTTGTTCTACTGTTCTCAGTTAATTCCGCTATGCAATGAACAAAGAATTGCAACTGGAATATTTCATTCATTGAGATCTAGGATGTGGTATTTTAGTGTTTCCTTTATTTTTGTGAGCAATGTATATCATTATTTAGGTATATATATATGCATGGATATAATGGCACTGATAAAGCTCAGAAGCAGGGCCTAATGAATGAAACAACGTAGCCAAGTCCTGAAATCTTTAAGAAAAGTTCCACTGAAAATGTGAAAATGATTGCGTAAACTGTAAACTGGAACAATAGCCAAATGATGTTTTAGAGATTTGTTGTGGCAGCCTTTTTTTAAAAAAAAAAAACCCACACAATATATTGAAAAAAATATAATCCCAAATTTACACAGAATTTTCAAAAATTCAAAAAGAACAAAGAACTGTGTATTAAAATCTAACTTTTACTTAAATTTATTTAAAAGAAGAATTGGAATTATTACAGGACAAAAACACACAACAAGTGCACAATCTACCAAAACAGGTATATGCACCAGTGTTCAACTTAGGCAGAGCTGGATAGTAAGGGAAAATCTGAAAGAAACCTAGAATATCCCTATTAGCCCTATCAAACCCTAACCTAATGTAAAGGGGTAATCGCCCCAATAAGGGCGGTCATGTCAGGAACCTAGCCCTATATCAAACTGACCCTTACTCTATCGTTAAGTAAAAGTTATATTTTAATACACAGTTCTTTGTTCTTTTTGAACCTTTTTTTTCTTTACAAAAATGTCAATAGAAAGTGCAGCCATGTTGATTGCTACCACATACTGTCAATATGCTGCAAAAAGTCACTTTATAATCATTTGAAGGTGCCATTTAATTTAAAACCACAATTTATGCCACTGTAACTCCTGTGAATGACTGCTCTGTGCTGTTCCTTACAGCTTTCTTCCATTTGAGTACAGCCACTCTGATACTTTTTATTGTGCCCGCGCTGGTACTTTTTGATTTAAAGGGTGCAGACAGGCTGCCAATATAATTCCTCTCCAATCATCAGGTGGATCCTTCAAAGGACACTATCCTTACCTCCTTACCTTTTATTGTGTTTTGTGATGTTCCCTAGCAACTTCAGCATATCCACCTCCGATATTGACATTAGCATGGCCTCATACGTTGTTCACTGCCTGCCTTGAAATTAAGCCTTGTCTCAGGCCTCACAAACACTTCAATTGCCTCAAACCTGTGCCTGACTGACTATGCCTTTCATCTGCTCCCTGATTACTACATTTGGATGCCAGCTACTGACACAGGTGATTATATCAGAGGTAGTGACCTAAGAGTCCCCTGCATCAAAAACCAGATCTCTGTACAGGGGTTAAAGGGTGAAAACTGAAGGATCATTAAAATACACTCCTCGGTGTGGTTCTACATTAAAACTTGTGTGTGACCTGGAGATTCGATCATCTATAGGGTGAGATGTAACATTCCCTATTATCGTTTTTGCAAACAGGGTTGCTGTAAGATAACAGCAAAATGCCAATATCTCTGACATAAATACAATTTGCTGGGTTGAAATCTTTTTTTGATATTGCATATTACAACGTTACCCTTCAGGGTTAGAAATTCTCATTGTTAGACCACCCCTGTCAAAATGCTCCTAGGTCAGGGGTGTCAAACTGAGGCCCTCCAGCTGTTGGGAAACTACAACTCCCATCATGCCCACTGTTATAGATTATACAAATGCATGATGAGAGTTGTAGTTTCCCAACAGCTGGAGGACCGCAGTTTGATACCCCTGTGCTAGGTGATGTAAAGGAAATAAAGGGCGTTATCATTCAGCAAAGTAACCCCCACCCTGAGGATCAGATCATTGCCAGTACAGACCACTGAACCGAAGTTAACATGAACAACCTCAATATATTAAATCCAAGTCACTCCTGGTAATATCCATTCATTTATTCATACATTGACTATTAGAAACTAAAATGAATGCACTAGAACTGGCTGCTGTCACTCGAAAGAACCATATTGTGTCACATATTCCTGATAGCCCAAAAAGATTTTTAAGCTTCACTGCAATATATTCAGTCTAAAAGACATTGCTGCATTACCAGGTCATCAGTGCAGACGTATCAGAATACATCACCCCTCTCTAAAAAGGAATCTGTGCATACAGGTATGTATAGCAAAGGGTTAAATTTTCAGTAAAAATCCTTCCTTGTAGAGGACTACACAAGACTGTGGCTCAATATATCAATTTAATGTGCTGCAATAGGCATATTGAGCAGAATGAGCACACTCATGAATGAAGCAGGTATAGTTAATTCTTCTCTGAGAGATAGCTTTTTATCATGCATCCGGCAACGTGCAGATTTTATTTGTCCTTAACATCTGTTTCTTCGTTAAGCTAAGGGGACGTAATTGTTTTTCAAAAAGCTGCTTCATTAGGTTAGATTTTGTCGTCTTAAGAATGCTGCCTGTGATCAAAATGGACTCTTCCACTATTTAGCAAGCCTTTGTTGAATGAGTCATCCAGGCTGTCTCTCATTGGATGGAACGGTTAGCACCCAAGGGATTGCCAGGCAGAGGCTGCATGGCCCTGCTTCATTCACAGAATTATTGATATGCGAGCCAGCCCTTTCATTCACATAAATAGAGTTTCATTCACATTTTGAACTGTATGTAATGAAGAGAAGCATGTGGGGGACAGTAGCTTGTTCTGGGCGTTAGATAACTGCTGAAACAGTCTATGATGTGAGTATTCGCTGATCCTGTGCTGCTAGAAAAAAAGGGGTAAGATGAAGGCTGGGAGAATACTGCAGCAGGTTGTGTCGTGTGCTTAGTGAAAGGCTGTTCTGTACTTAACTGGAAGCTCAAGCTTACATTACATAGTAAGGTTTCATTATTCAATTTTTCCCAGGAGCAAAGATGCTAAATTACTTCACATATCAGAAATGCGGCTAATTAAGTAGCTCTATTTGAAAGTTTATCTAGCACTTTTGCATGTCCTGTGCTGCACCCTTAGGTACCAGATATGTGTGTATATCTTGAGTATGTAAAGGGGTGTTAATGCTGCAATGAGATACTTGAGATATCACTTAGACATCCCTATTGTTTTATCGTATGTGGCCTGTGAGTTCGTGAGAGGTTGTATGCTTTAGTAATACACTCTGATGATGGCTTACTGTTGGCAGTCATGTTGGTCATTGTGTACTTTTACATAAAATGAAATATCATATCACTTATATGTGTATGCATGGTGTCATTGACACAGTTTAAACGGGTGTACTTGTCTATGTAAAAGTCCTACCAAGGTATCGATGGCTGTATTGGTTTGCAGTTTGTGATGGCACTATATGGTAGGATTAATTTACAGGTGACTTGCTCTAGTTAGTCCAGGTACAGGTCCCCTTAGGGAAGGTAAGTAAAATTGATTTAACTTGAAGAAATGGTCCATTAGCGAAGTTGGGAAGAGGAAATTTGAAAATTGATTGGTTGTAGTGTGCTGTAAGTGGGTGGATGTTTTTTGTGCTACAGGAAGTGATTTGCAGTGCTCACTGAGCCTTTTGTTGAAAAGGGTCTCCTCATTTGTGTGAGTCATGCTTTTGCTGTGAGCGAGTTGGCAGCTCTAACCAGAAGTGGAATGTCATATAGAACTGTCTGCTCCTGCATTGTGAACCTATAGCTGCACGGACATAGAGACATTCTTGCTTTTCTTCTGGAGGACAGATAGCTATATTGAATGCTCTTTTTTATTTCTACTCTTTCATTATTTGCTTGATTTTGTTTCTTGCCTTTGGTTTTACAGGTACCACTATGAACCTCTGGCAATGTTAAGAAAGGTGTATCTTAGACCGGCATCAGATTTGCCACCACATATGAAAGAAACTAGATAAAAGGGCATGCTTCAACGTACCAAGTATAACCGCTTCAAGAATGAATCTGTGACTCCGGTCGATGATCTTTTGCACAACCTGTCCCCGAACAGTAAAGCCTCTACGGTCGCCGGTAACCCAGCTACAATTCCGTGCCTGGTTCCGACCACAGACTTACAAAAGGACCAGGAGGATGGACCCACCTCTCTTTGTACATTTATTCACAAAGTGTCTCACATGAAACTCTCCAGCACGGGCAGCCTGTTGGGTATAAAAAACCTTTCCTCTGCAGTAAAGGAGCTTGCTGGTTCCAAGTTACAGGGTAGCTCTCCTGCGCTTAGTACAGCAGCAGGGGCTTCAGACAACACATGTAACCTTGTCTCTACCCCTCCGTGTTCTCAGCAGGACATGAGCAAGATGAGCACCGGGAAAAAAACACGATCGGAAGAAATGCATCTGGGAGGTGAAGATTGGAATCAAAGTAGCAGCTTTGTCAATAAGCCTTCTCGAGGATGGCTGCATTCGAATGAGAAGATTCAGGGACCTGGAGTGACGTACATTGTGAAGGTTGGTCTGCTGCTTTCTCCTTGTCTGCTTCTTTCATGTTAGAAATGAACAGTTTAGCGCCTATAATATCATTTAATTAATAAGGGTCTCTTATCAATCCAGCTATACAAAGTGATAGTGTGTAGCTTACTGGCTGAGTACTTAATAGATGAAGGTACATTGAAATGGTGCCGTCGTGATGACCGTACACGATTGTTCGTTTTCAGATGTACAATAGATTTTAGTTGCGTGTCATAGGGAAGTCGAAGCATGTGAATTGATGAATGCAGTAGAGATGTGCAAATTCATTTGCAGTTCATTGGGATATGTATGTTGGTCATTAAAAGGCAATCATACTCAAGCCATTATTTTGGCTAAACATGCTTTCGTAATCTTAAATCTTTTATACCTGACTCTACAGTCGTCTGATAAAAAGAGAAAGGATAACGAACTGTTAAGATATGCCGTTGAATGATAGTATATTCAGACATGTGTTTAAATTAGTGTTTCAATTGTATATATGATATCAAATGTTTGATTTCAAATGAAAAATATTACAAAATGTCATTTCATGCCTGTAGTCTAACAATTAACTGTTGCATGGACACTCCTTACACTATAAGAAAGCTCCCAGTTTCTATAATCTTGTGAACAGAATACAGTTACCACCAAATTGCACAATATGGCAGTTCTCACTCTCCATCCTTAAACTACACATAGGTATCATATCATGTATTATATGTTTTTGCCAAGGGACTCAAGGCCAAAAGAGCATGGAAGGGTCATAGGCAGAAAATTTTCCATTACTTAAAATTTGATGTCTTCCGCCTAGTGTCCAATTTTTGTTTTCAGGGTTTTTTTTTGTAGTAACATTTGTATTCTTTATATATCTATCACAGCACTAGAGGCGTATTCTCAGTGAAGATTCAGTTACTAAATCAGATTCTTTCCAGTTATGTCCATGCAGAGCTTTAATAGGCACATGTTATAGCTGTAATCGGTGCGGTATATTATGCATTATTAATATTTAAAGGCAATGACAATGTGGCAATGTTGTGCTCAAACAGTAGTTATTTAACGTTCTAATTTATACTATATACCAATGGTCCCCAGGCCAAAATCTTGGAGATAGCAGTTGTTAGAAAATGACATATTGTTTATGCATGCTACGTACATAGATTTCAATGTACAGAGCAATTTTATGAACAACCCGCAGAAATACATGTATGAACAGAACACAGCACCAATGCACAGTGGTCGTCTTCAAAACTCTAGCATAGGGATTATAGTATACAGTGTACATTTAACAAAATTAAAATTCTAGTTCAGAGGTATATCAAAGTGTTCTCTTCCTCAGATTGATATTGAGCTATGTTGTTTTTTTTTGTTTTTAACATTAGTTTAAGATTGGTTCTTAAACATTGAACACACCATTTGACAGTTTCTATACTTGACTGATGAAAAGCCTTATTTAAAGAAGTACAGTGTTGCTATATTGATAGATACAACTGTATTGAAGGGGATTATACAGTGGTTTACATGTAGCCTGTGCAGTCTATTCAGCTGCACAAAGGCTTAGAGGGGTTTGTGGCACCACAGTATACCGAGGAGGTTATAAAACACACTATCCTTGGGTCTCTTATAGATTACACTGACTGCTTCATCCAATCAGCCACAAAATCTGTTTGATTGGGTAAGCCCTTTCGTGATTGGCTGATACCTGAATATGCATGAGAGTGCCCGAAAAGTCCACAGCAACATTACCAATAGTCTTGTCATTACCCTAAGGCCATGTCCCCACGGCACTGATTTGAGGCTGGTTTTTAAGACGGTTTGTGGTTTTGCATGGGCCGCTATGGAAAACCCTGCAGCAGTTTCCACTATACGGGCAGCCCGAGAAACATTGTGCTTGTTTATTCTTCTGTCCGGTGAATGTGAAGGGGGGAGGGCTTTTCTCCGCTAATCGCATATTGGCGTGTATTAAAAGAGACATGGCCCCACGGGACAAGAATGTAATTCTACCACTGTACAAAGCATTGGTACGACCTCACTTAGAATATCCTGTTCAGTTCTGGGCTCCAGTTTATAGAAAAGATGTAATGGAGCTAGAGAGAGTGCAAAGACGAGCAACCAAACTTATAAGGGGAATGGAGTTCGTTATGAGGGAGGTTTGTGAATTGAATTGAAATTTCTTGAGAAAAGACGGTTCGGGGCGACACGATTAAAATTATAATAATATGTATGATTAGAGAGATGCAATGACTGAGCAACCATAACTTATAAAGGGAATGGAGTCCCTCAAAGTATGAGAGGTTATAAAGTTGTTTAGTAAGGTTACTAAAATTGAACTTGAATTGTCTTGAGAAAAGACGGCTTCAATCTCCAGTGGAGAAGAGCGTTCTTCACTGTAAGAACTGTGAATCTGTGGGATAGCCTGCCTGAGGAGCTGGTCACAGCAGAAACAGTTGGGAGTTTCAAGAAAGGCTTAGATAAGTACCTGAAATGAAAGAATATGAATGCGTACGTAGCTATGTAAAATTCTGGATCCTGGCTGGTGACGGCTCTGGGGTCAGAGATATGGTCTCCCCTGGAGCAGATTGGTTCTTGCCTTGTGGGTTTCAGGGCATTAACCAGTGGTGAGGCTGGGCTTAAAATCCTTGGCTCCCTCCCTTCACCCACTTTTTCCCCACCTTTGGTTGAACTTGACGGACACGTGTCTTTTTTCACCCGTACTAACTATGTAACTATGTAACGATGTAACTATGTATAAATGAGATTGCCTAGCTCTATATCAACAGTTAATTAGGTTTTTTTATATAGTACATTAACCTTGCAGGATAACATGTTTCCTGTTTTTGAGAACAGTCTTTAATTACAGTTTATACTCAACGTGTCCTTGACCATGTTTTTGGATAACCCCTTCTCTATTGTATACACTCTTCTCAGATGCTTCTTGGCATTGGAAACAGATCTGTTCCAGACTAAGCTTCTGCCTTGACCATGGATACTGCTACTAGTTACTGTAGAGCTGGTCCCAATCCCTGGCTTGTGCCTGAATACACTTCTGTTGTGGCTTTGGGGGGCTATGCCTGATACCAGTGGTTTTTTTCCTAGTCCATACTCTGGACTTGCTCCAGTTTATGTTGCTTACTACTCCTAAAGCCTGTCACATCCAGATGGCTCTTACAATGTTTGTATTGTTGCACCTGTCTACATCACTGCTCCACCAGATCTATTGCTACCCGTCGACAAATATTCTAGGGACCAAGTCTCCTCCTGCAGCCAAGTCCAACCCTTCTTGCTGTGGGCAGAGGATCCATTAGACTCTTGCTAAGTCAATTGTAGTTTTCCAGTTGACATCTTAGGTGAGAAAATGTAACATAGCTTTTTGGATTCCAAAAAGGGGTTCCACCACTTAAAGCCCATTTTTTAGCTAGAGAGAAGAAAAGCGCTGGTGATCCATGTTCTAGGTTTCCTGGTAAAAGAGGCTCCATATGTTGTTCTTTCTAAGGGGGTGTGAGGTGTGTGTGTTCGCCCCTATCTTTTTGAAAGTAAAGTATATCAGAGTATACAATATCATATAATTTGTATGTTATAGTTTACTAAATTCATACCGCTACCGGGTCTCACTTTAGTATTGATTTAGTTGTGTATAAATACATTACTCTTGTTACCAACATTTAAGGGTTTTCAAAAGTTTTAATTGCAATTTGATCATTAGAGGATGATTAAAAGCAGAAAAAATCTTAGCTTGTAAACCTGGTTGTTAGGATCTGTCCAAACAAAAGCATTTGAAGTCGTAATCCACGTCTAAAACCTAATGTAAAATCATCCCCATTGAACTCAATAGAAAATACACACTGTCAGGGCTGGACTGGGAATAAAAATCAGCCCTGGCACTAAGCCCCCAGCAGCCCACATACAATATCCGCTTACAAAATGTCCCTTGTTCTCGCACCTCGCCACTTTCTAAAATAAACTACACTATAAAGGTGCTTTCACACGGAGCATTTTTGGTGCATTTTTGATGCGCTTTTGTGCAGAAAGGCAGAGCAGTTAATGCTGTACATTTCTGCACAAAAAATGCATCAAAAAATGCACCAAAACCGCTCCGTGTGAAAGCCCCCTAAACACAAGAAAGAAAGAAACAGTGGTGCAGAGAAACCCCTCGTCACAGAGTCAGGTGTGCACTTGCTTTACAACCTGGGACAAGCCCACACTGACACTACATAAGCACCAACATAACCTACAACCCCACCAATCCCTTTACCAGTAGTCAGGTCACCATCACATGAATACATCACTGACTCAACACAGAAGTAAAATGACCCCTGACAGCAGAGACTCACAGGAGACGTCATCTCTGATGGGAGTTGTCCTCTTCTTTTCTTCTCCATCTGCCCAAACCTCCATGATGTTTTTCCTGATGAGTCATTCATTTCCATTTTTTCTCTGTCCTGTACAGCATGCAGTGTCCTCTTCTAGTGGTCACTACTCGTCCCTGTAGAATTTACCACAAATACATCTTAGACTCCTCTCTTTTCCAGCACTTTCCTATCAATTCCCCAAACAGTGTATGTTAGACCCTAAAAATTAGAAATTAAAAAATGTCAGATAAGTGGCATGTAAATAGGTAGACCCACATTAGGCAGGCAGGGACAGTATGCAGGCAGGCAGGGACAGTACACAGGCAGGCAGGCAGGCAGGGACAGTATGCAGGCAGGCAGGGACAGTACACAGGCAGGCAGGGACAGTACACAGGCAGACAAGGAAAGTATACAGCCAGGCAGGGCCACTTATAGGCAGGCAGGGACACTTAATAGGCAGCAAGGGCCACTTATAGGCAGCAAGGGCCACTTATAGGCAGCCAGGGCCAGTATATAGGTCAGCAGGGGCGGTATATGGGCAGGCAGGACCACTTATATTCAGCAAGGGCCACTTATAGGCAGCCAGGGCCAGTCTACATGCAGGCAGGGGCAGTATATAGGCAGCCAGGGCAGTGTATAGGTAGCAAGGGCTATTATAGGCAGCCAGGGCAGTGTATAGGCAGCCAGGGCAGGGTATAGGTAGCCAGGGCTATTATAGGCAGCCAGGGCAGGATATAGGTAGCTAGGGCAGGGTATAGGTAGCCAGGGCAGTATATAGGCAGCCAAGGCATTATATAGGCAGCTAGGGCAGGGTATAGGTAGCCACGGCAGCATATAGGCAGCCAGGGCAGTGTATAGGCAGCCAGGGCAGGGTATAGGTAGCCAGGGCAGGGTATAGGTAGCCAGGGCAGGGTATAGGTAGCCAGGGAAGTATAAAGGAAGCCAGGGCGGGGTAGAGGTAGCGAGGGCAGTATAAAGGCAGCCAGGGCAGTGTATAGGCAGCCAGGGGCAGTGTATAGGCAGCCAGGGCAGGGTTAAATAGGAGCCAGGGCAGGGTATGGGCAGCAGGGCAGGGGTAAGGTAGCCGGGGGCAGTATATAGGCAGCCAGGGCGTATATAGGCAGCCGGGGCGGGGTATAAGGCAGGTATAGGTAGCCAGGGCAGGGTATGGGTAGCCAGGGCAGTATATAGGCAGGCCAGGGCAGGGTTAGGTAGCCAGGGCAGAAATATGGGGCAGGGTATAGGTGCCAGGGCGGTATGGTCCCGGGGGAGATGGCCCCGGGCAGTATGGAAAATAGGGGGGGTAATCCCCCCCGGTAGTTTAGCAGGGGGCGGGGTAAGGGCCCAGGGAAGGGTATGGCCCCCAGGTTAGGTAGCCGGGCAGGTATGGCACCGGGGCAGGAAAAGGCCCCCCAGGGCAGGTGTGCCCCAGGTAAGGCCCAGGGCAGTAAATGCCCCCCATAATGCCCGGGGCGGTAATTCCCACTGTTTGGGCATATTTTTTAAACCGGGGAGTATTTTGCAGAGGGGGGGTTTTTTGCGGGTAAGGTGCCAGGGCGGAAAGGTGCCGGGGCATATATATGCCAGGGCCCATTGTAGCCAGGAGTTTTGGGGCCCAGGTATGGTCCCAGGGCCCCCGGGTATAGGCCCCCTAGTTTCCAGTTATTCCCCTCTGTTGGGCCAACCTGTTCCATTCTTCTGTTAGGCCTTGCCCCGGGCGTTAAGCCCTTGTCCCGGGTCCCACGGGGCCAGTAGGCCCTGGTTGGTAAACCGTTCAAAATGAAATTGCGGGACTGAGGTAGGTGTCTGTGGGGAGAAACCTTTTTTTAAGCTTATTTAAAAAATTAACCATTTCCTTCATTGGGCGGCAAACTGCAACCCTTTAGGGGTTTGGAGCAGGTTTTTCATTTTCTTTGATTTTTCTTTCCCCCTTTTTTTAGTCCTCCAAAAGCCGAATTTACAAGAGGGGGGGAAACAACCCTCCTTCTCTTTAAAACACTTTAAAGTTTTGAACATTTCCCCTTTGCCTCCCTCCCAGGTGTCCCCCCCAAATCACAGGCAACCTTTTTTTAAAAAATTTAAAAAAAATTTAATAAAAATTTAAATCAGATGGGGGTTTAAAGCCCCCGGCCTTTTTGGGCTTGCCCCCCGGGAGGGGATTTTTCCCTTGGGTTTATGTCTCAAGCAATGTTAAACCGCACCAAAACCTGATGGCATTTTAACATTCCCAGATTGCTTTTTTTAGGAACTTTCTGACTATAAACCGTTTTCGGGATTTGCCGGGAAACCCGGTTGCAACCCAAAGGGGAAATCCCCCAAATCGGAGGTTTTAAAACCCGCCCAGAATTTTTTTTTTATTGCTTCTGGGGGTCCAGTTATGGGATTTTTACGGATTTAAAATCGAAAAAGACCCAAAGGGTATGTCCCCCAAAAAAAAAAATTTCATTGATTTTAAGCGATTCTATTTAAAAATCGCAAAAATCCGACTGAAAATCCTTCCCCAATATACATAAAAAAATTTAAACTTCAATCTACTTTTAAAGATTTTCTACTGTGGCTTGCTAAACCCCGACCCCTCCCCAAAAGAAAAAACATTTTTCTTTTTTCATTGGATTCCTGTACAGTCAATGTACTGGGCCTGCAGGAAAACACAAAAACCGACCTCAGTTTTTATTGCAAACCTGCACCATAGACCGTGGTACAGCAATGTTAAAATGCCATCAGATTTTGGACAGCATTTAAACATTTTTTCGTGTAGAAAACCCTTTAAAAAGGGGTTTTGCAATGAGTAATTTGATTGGCTTCCAAAGGGGAATTTTAATCACTTTTCTACATATATGTGTTAAAAAAGTAAAGCCGAAAAGAACTACAGCATTGCCATCCCCCTTATTTACATTAGACACGAAGGGACCTGACGGGAGTGTTTGGGCACACTTGCAGTTCACTTCTTATTAATAAAGGGGCTGAAGAGTTTTGAAGGGCGGGGGAAAATGCAGGTAGGGGGGTTGTCTTGTATGAGAATCCACATTGAAATTTTAATTATTTGAAAACATTGCAGCGCCCCCCTTCTCCTGCCTTCTGCTCACCCCCCCCCCTCTCCCCCCCTGCAGCCTTCATGACTCAGCATGCTTCATTTATTTTCCCTCCCTGAGCAGATAAGGGGTAAGGAACCCTTTGGGGCAAAAACCCCTTTAAAAGGTTTTTTTCTCCCTTATGTCATGATCGCTCGGGACCAGTAGAGACAACCCGGTACCACTTTATTTGTACGACTGCAGTCATTAACTCCTGTGCCCCTGGGGTTCTTCCCCAATTTAAAACGCTACATGGCATGATCCGTTTGGAGAAACCCTGTTCCTACAAGTACTGGGCGGACAAAAGCTTAAAGGGGTAAAGTTTTTTGCTCTGGATCCACATTTTTCCCTTAATCCCCCTTTTCAGTTTGAGTTTTCTCCTCCACTGGTCCCCCTCTGCCCCATCTGGGGGGAGGGGGTGAGGAGGCAGTGTAAAGACCTCCTGGCTTCTTCCTCTTTTCCTCTGTACACTACCTGGCTGTTACTTGTGGGCTAAATATAATTACACTGTGGGCCAGATTTGAACCACAGGCCGAGTTTGACATCCCTGCTCTACACCTTCTAAAATCTGTATGCATTTGACGCCTTTTTTTTTTTTTATACATTTAAGTGTAAAGTGCATTTAGTAATTTAATCGGAAAAATAGGTAAAATATATGATGGTAAATTGTGTCGATGACTGGTACCAATATTTCCAGAATTTCCGAAAGAAATAAAGCAGATATTGCTTTTATTAGCCACACACTCTGATATCAACCTCCATTAAGATACACAGGGGTAGAAACATTTTATATACTGCAGTAAAAGGGTTGTCTAACTGTGCTGTTTATCTCAGAGTTACAGCACCCAGACTTTCTTTTTCTTTTTCAACTGGGTGATTAGCATATTTAGCAGCATATTAGCATCTTTTCTCCCCTTAACTACCAAGCTGTTTTCACTACATAAGTGGAGGAATTTTTAAATTTTTGTAAACAAAACTACAAGCTCGAGTAATAAAAGTCTTTTCATTAATTAATCTAATCCCTTTGATTTAAACTTTCCACTAACCATCTCTGTCAATCAAGAAGGGAAGCAGGGGGGAAACCAAGAAACCGTGGTTACTCAGAGATAAAATCTCATCTCCTAACCAGGGAAAAAAAAATCAAAAGACCAATGTACTTAGAAAAAGTCTTTAATTACCTGTCCTTTCTTTTTGAAAGCTAATCTTTGTAGTGAGAAAAACAATTTCAATGTGGTACTGTTAAAACCAATACAAAGGGGGTATTAGCAATTTTTTACTCCCTTAAACTCTGGGTTTTGTCTTTAAGATAAAAAAAGATAAGCAGTGGTTACTCAAATTACAATGGCTTCAGGATACAATTTTCCACGTGCAATAGTCTTTCCTGAGACATCATGGCTTATAACTACACTAAACACACAATTCCACAGATTGCATAAGGCTGACCCACTGAAAGACAAGAGGATCTTCCTTTGTGCCCTGGGTCCAACTAATGGCCACCCCCTAGTAGTGCAGCTATATGAGTCAGAATGATTGTTCTTTTGACCGAGCCACTTACAGAAAGCTTAAAGCCCCCTAAGGGGTTTTGTGTATAATATAATTAATTTCAGGGGAACAATGTGTAATGTATTTTAATTAAATTTTAAGATGAAGTTTTGCCCAGGGGCCCCAATCCCTTTTTTGCACTCCTTATTGGCAACAATACACATTATGAAAAAAGATTGTAACGACACAGGTAGTGGATCCTCTGACCCCCACAAGCGTGGGGGCGGGGCCACGCAGGGAGCGGGGTCTTAAAACATCCCCTTTTTTACCAAGCCCCCGCAAGGCGGATGGGCTTCTGTGGTGGGGGGTCCTCCAGGTCGTTACCCCGCGCACTACTTGCGGGGGCTCTGAGGCGCAGGAGGTGGAATCGTAAGGGGAAAATCGAAGTCAAAATCGGCCCACAGGGCGGGCAAGGGGGATTCGTGGGGAAGATGTACCAAAAGCCCCCTGGAATAGTCTATCGGGAAAGTGGAAATTTGATTCCAATAAAGGGAGACCGAACCCCCCTTTCATGTTTTCTTTTTTTAGCTAGGAAAAATTCTATTAAATTTGGGAAAAGCCCCAAGGGCCCCTCACGGGGAAAATGGAAGCATGATTAATGCCCAATCCCCCGAACAAATTACATATGCCACCAAGGGGTCCCCAAACCTTCCCCGCGGTTTTGGGGTAATGGGCACATTCAACGTTATTGACTGTGACAAAAACGGCCAGACCCCAATGTGAATGGCGGATGTTGGTATGGGTGGATTGTGACACAAAGGCAATAAAATGGACGAACCGGGGAAAGGGGCTCGCAAGATGGGACATACTTCTTATGTTCTTTACCTGTTCTCTTTCACGTATAATACCTAGACCAAACACTGCAATATGACTCATATGTGGTCTTTTTCAAGTAATATTGTGGAATAGTATGTAAACATCATTTTGATGATTATTACATGTGGAACTGTATGTATCTGGGACCGAATCTCACCACAATGCTTCGGTGTAATGTGTGAAACTGATATTCGTTATGTTAAAATTGGAAAATTCTATAAATAAAACCTTTTAAAAACAAAAAGATGTAGCCAAAAGGTCAGAAACACGGACTAGACAGGAACGCACTGGGAACGCTTTCTCAACAGGCTAGAGGCACTGAAGATCCGGCGAGGACATGCCGGAAGCACACACCTTATATAGTGTCAGCGGCCGGCAATCAGCCAATTACCGGCGCGCTGTCCCTTTAAATTTGAAAGAGCCGGCGCATGCACTCTAAGGGGCGGGGACGCGCGCACTGGCTGGCAGAGGAAGCAGGAGCACAGTCGGGTAAGTACTCCTGTGAAGAGGAGTGAGAGCGCCCGCGGCCCGACCCACGGACCGCGGCGCAACCCGTCCCCGAGACCGGGGGACGGCAGGGACCCGAGGGCACCCGCCGCCCGCAGGTCGGGCCGCAGGACCACTTATAACAATGATAGAATGATTTTCTTTGGTAGGCCCAAGGTGCTCCCGTCTGACACTGGCCACATGGCCTGTGTGATTGACTAGAAGATTCAAGCAATCCTCATTAACATTACAAAATAGCTGTATTACGAAACGTCATGCATTGAACTGACTATACACTCCTTTTTTTTCTTCTTGTACTTTGTCTATATTGTACGTGACTTCTACAAAGTTCCTATATGCAACAAAGAATATAACCTTATTCTAATAGTTATCTGGAGAGAGCTGTGGTATCACAAAAACTTACAAAGCTGCTATTCTTTTATATGTTTGTGAGGGCCAAGTCTTATATACATACCAAGATGTATCAAAACTTCAACTTCCCTTCCTTTGAGTTTTACACCTGAGTCATATTTTTATGACTACCCGCTAATATCCAGAGTAACCACTCTGTGTCGCTCAGACAGCAGTGATTCAATAAGGTCCTGGGAGCAGTGTCGGACTGGGGGGTCTGGGGCCCACAGGGAAATGATCTTGGGGGCCCACCCTACTGTACATGAAAATATTACCGGCCTCTCGGACATAAATGCGCCCATTTTACCACATAATACAGTGTGCAAAACAGAACTGTATTGTGTAGTACAATATCAAGTGAGTCACACATTTGTCAGTCTAAGGCCTCGTTCACACGGCTTATTTGGGCACGGATTGGCGCCGTACTCCGCGCCGGATTTGCGCTGTAGTACGGCGCCAATCCGTCGGAGTCATTACGGTAATCCACTGCTCTCATAGAGAACAGTGGATTCCGTCGCTCCTCCCCGCTCGGCGAATCCGCTGCGGGGGGAGAAAGTGACATGCACATTATTTACGGCGCGTACGCGCCGTAAACAATGCATTGTCTATGGGGCCGGGAGTGGCGCCCGCCGCGCTCCGCCCCCCCGTCCCACCCCTTATTCACGGCGGATTTGTGAGCTCACTACGGCTCACAAATCCGTCGGGAATAAGCTGTGCGAACACGGCCTAACATATCATAGACACAGGGCTAAGTAGCTCCATCCACGTCCCCCTCCACCCATATACAATATCCCCCTCCACTTTTCCCTTGGTCATGCACCTCACCACCTACTAAAATAAACACCAGCAAGAACGTAAAAGTCCAACTACTAATCACAGGGTCAGGTGTTCCCTTACTCATACAATCAGGGACACATGTACACTGCCACTATACAGCGCCGATATAACCTACAACACCGCCATATGGAGACCACATAGAGGTCATGAAAAAACGTTGAGATTCTCGGTTCACATATTTTGATCAAAAGATGTTTAAGCTGCCCACGACTTTCAACGTGATCTCAAATAGGGCAATCCTACACTATCTCTTACCTCTCAATAAGCCACATCCGGCCTCTCACTGGGTCAACCGACCTCCTTTATCCAGAGAGAAAAAAATAATAAAAACCCAACCTGCAAGCTGCACTTCTTTTTGACAGCCGTGAGAGTGGGCAGGTGCAGAAAACCAAAATGGAGGACCCTTTCCTCCCCATTAGGTTAAAATCAATATATACCAAATGTAACATATGGTTCTGCACAAAAAACACTCTTGAAAAACTATGCCAAAACCCGGGTGCCACTGGCAGGGCTGCGGCCCCACACATATTATATAATATATATATATATAATATAATATAATATATATATTTATATAATATATATTATACACACTTACCATCACACACGCAGCGGACACATACTGCAATATAAGGCCGAATACACAACGTGAACCCCTATATGGAAGCATCAATGTTCTATCTATGAAAAAACGTTTGAGATTCTCGGATCACATATTTTGATCAAAAGATGTTTAAGCTGCCCACGACTTTCAACGTGATCTCAAATAGGGCATCCTACACTATCTTTTACCTCTCAATAGAGCCACATCCAGGCCTCTCACTGGGTCAACCGACCTCCTTTATTCAGAGAGAAAAAAAATAAAAAAACCCAACATACAAGCTGCACGTCTTATGACAGCCTGTGAGAGTGGGCAGGTGCAGAAAACCAAAATGGAGGCACCCTTTCCTCCCCATATAGGTTAAAATCAATATACAACAAATGTAACGTATGGTTCTGCACAAAAAAACACTTCTGCAAAAACATATGCAAACCTGGGTGCCACTGGCAGGGCTGCGGCACACAAATATATATATATATATATATATATATTATATTTTATATATATATATATATATATATATATATATATATTATATTATATACTTATTACACATGCACACGCACACCACGCCAGCGGCACACTACTGCAAGAAGGGCAATACACAACGTGGAAATCCTAAAGAAGCATTTATGCTATCTATCATACATGAAAAAACTTTGAGATTCTCGGTTCACATATTTTGATCAAAAAATGTTTAAGGGCAATACACCAACGTGAAATCCAAAATCTTTAGGATCTATCCACGTTTGTATTGCCTTTTGCAGTAGGTCCATCCTGGATCAGTTCTGGGTATACACCTGTATATATCTACTATATTATGAAATAATATATATATATAATATATACTATATAGTAAGTCACTTATATATGAACTGTGAGGTGCCGCAGCCGTGCCTCCATAGTTACATTTGGTATATATCGATTTAACTTATGGGAGGAAAGTGCCTCCATTTTGGTTCTTCTGCACCTGCCACCTCACAGGCTGTAAAAGTGCAGATTGCATTTTTTTTTATAATTTTTTTCTGTTGGATAAAGGATCGTTGCCAGTGAGAAGGCTGATATGGCTACTATTGAGAAAAATAGTGTCAACTGCCCTATTAGATCACGTTGAAAGTCGTGGGCAGTTAAACACTTTTGATCAAATATGTGAACCGAGATCAAAGTTTTATTCATGTATGATAGATGCATAAATGCTTCTTTACGGTCCACGTTGTGTATTGCCCTTTTGCAAGTAGGGCAATCCGAAGTGGTGTGCGTGTGAACATGTGCTTTATAATTTATATATATATATATGTGTGCCGCAGTCCTGCCATGGCACCGTTGCATATGTTTTCAAAGGTTTTTGTGCAAACTCTACATTTGTGTATAATTGATTTTAACCTATATGGGGAGGAAAGGGTGCCTCCATTTTGGTTTTCTGCACCTGCCCACTCTCACAGCATGTCATAGTTGCAGCTTGGGTTTTTTTAATTTTTTTTCTCTCTGGATAAAGGAGGTCGTTGACCCAGTGAGAGGCCTGGATGTGGCTCTATTGAGAGGTAAAAGATAGTGTAGGACTGCCCTATTTGAGATTACGTTGAAAGTCGTGGGAAGCTTAAACATCTTGTGATCAAAATATGTGAACCGAGAATCTCAAAGTTTTTTCATGTATGATAGATAGCATAAACACATAGAGGTCAGACACCAGCTCAGGTATAACCTACAACACTGCCATATAAAGACCACATAGAGGTCAGACACCAGCTCAGATATAACCTACAACACCGCCATATGGAGACCACATAGAAGTCAGACACCAGCTCAGGTCACATCACATTACAGTGAATACAGCACTGATCCAATATAGAAGTAAAATAACCCCTGAAATCAGGGACTCACCGGAGATGTCTTATTTGATGAGTCATTCTCTTCTCTCATGAGTCGTTCTTATTCCCTTTTCTTCAGCATCCGTTCCACACTGCCATGATGACCTATCCCGGCCACAACTCATCCCTGCAGAAATTACACACAAATATCTTAGAATCCTTAATTTTCCAGCATCTCTTTACCTATTCCCACCTCTGTACAAACTTCCCAGGGGTGGAAGAACAGGTACAAGCCATAACTTAGAGGCCTAGTATCCTAAAGGGTTGGAGGTTGGGGAGAGGACTAACCCCCTGGAGATAATGCTACAACTATGGGCTGCTGCCCTCTCAATTATTTTACCAGATACGTAGGAAAATGGGAAATGCCCCAGATAACTAGATAGGCCCTATTTAGGTAGGTAGACTCCCGCTGGATAAGTTGGTAGGCCAGCCCCAGGTAGGTTGGTGGGTACCTAGCCACGGGTGGGTAGGTAAGTAGCCTCCAGTTAGATAAGCAGGCCCCAGTAAGGCAAGTTGATAGGCTACAGTAAGGTTGGTGGACCCCAGTTAGGTAGGCTGTAGGTAGGTGTTGGTGAGTCCCAGTTAGTTAGGCTGTAGGTAGGTGGTTTCCCCCAGTTAGGTAAACTGTAGGTAGTTACGGTCCCCTTTATATAGGCTGCAAGCAGTTAGGGACCCCCCTTTAGGTAGAATACAGGCAGTTAGGGCTTCCCTTGCAGTAGTATACAGGCAGTTAGGGCCTCCTTTAGGTAGTATACAGGCAGTTAGGGGTCTCCTTTAGCAAGTGTGCAGGAAGTCAGGCCCCCCCCTTTAGCTAGTGTGCAGGAAGTCAGTGCCCCGTTTAGCTAGTGTGCAGGAATTCAGGGTGCCCTTTAGCTAGTGTGCAGGTAGTCAGGGTCCCCTTTAGCTAGTGTGCAGGTAGTCAGGGTCCCCTTTAAGGTTGTCATGGCCCCCCTTAAGGTAGCCAGGACCCCCCTGTAGCTAGTCAGGGCCCCATTAGGGATCATGGCCCCCCGTTAGGAAGCTAGAGCTCCGGTGGGTCTCAGGGCCCCCCTGTAGGTAGTCAGGGCCCCCTTTAGGTAGTCAGGGCCCCATTAGGTATCAGGGCCCCAATATGTATCAGGGCCCCCCTTTAGGTAGACAGGGCCCCCCTTTAGGTAGGCAGGGCCCCCCATTAGGTAGTCAGGGCCCCCCATTAGGTAGCCAGGGCCCCATGAGGTAGTCAGGGCGCTCTTTAGGTAGCTAGGGCCCCATTAGGTATCATGGCCCCCCTTTAGGTAGCCAGGGCCCCATTAGGTATCAGGGCCCCCCTTTAGGTAGCTAGGGCCCCATGAGCTAGTCAGGGCCCCCCTTTAGGTAGCTAGGGCCCCTTTCGGTAACAGGGCCTCCTTTAGGGAGCCAGGGCCCCATTGGGTATCAGGGCCCCCCTTTAGGTAGCCAGGGCCCCATTAGGTATCAGAGCCCCCCTTTAGGTAGCCAGGACCTCATTAGGTAGTTAAAAAAAACAGAGAGCCCTCACCTGACTCTGCTCCTGCCGCTCCCGGCCACTCTGAGCTCCCCGCCGGCTACTGGCGCCCTGCATAGGCGGCACGGTGATATGACGTCACCACGCCGCCTACGTCACCAGTAGTGGCCAGCGCCTGGCAGGCTTAAGGCTGACACCGCGCAGCCCCGGGAGTGGAGGACATTTAGCCCCCCGACCCCCGGGGTGGTTCTAAAGCGGGGCCCCGGGCCCGGGGTTTTTCAATGACCGGGGGTTTGCGGGGGACGGGCCCCGGGGATTTGGCGGCCTGCCTCGGGGGCCCCCCGAAAGCTGGGGGCCTCCGGGGGATTCACTACCCCCCGGCGGCCCATTTCGGGGCCTCCCCGGGGAGGCTGTTACAGGTATCTGGATCCATTCTAACTATATTGGATCCCCCAGCTACTTAAGAGAGCATGGGGAAGGATAATTAGCATAAACATAACAATTAAGTTGATGCTCAATTGGGTTCAAGTCTGGGGAAGTGGGGGACCAGGGTAATAATTGATCAGTGCTTGGAAGTCTTGGTCATGTTCTTCCAGCAACACATTTTTTGCTGATGTAACTTTGTTAGCAGAGGTGCAATAACCATCTCTCTGATTCAGAGCACGGTACGCAATAGGGTTTGCTGAGCAGTTGTTTTAGACAAATGTATGGTAGCCCCTTGTTCCATTTTTCACTCATGATACATTTTTACCAAAGCAGCACTTTAAAACAGTGCATTTTTTAAAAAATATTCCCCCCCTTTGGGCCCCAAAAGCATTTTTTTAATCCCCTTTTTTCTCTTTTTTTACCCATGCCCAAAACGAGGGATGTGTTTTCCCCAGACAGCTATCGCCACTTTATTATCACCAAACAGCTTTGGGAAAATAAATTTTCCTACCAAAAAAAATCACTGCCAATGTTGAAAGTAGAAAGTGGTCATAATAATCTGTTCTAATTGTGTGTTTATTTAGACATTCTGGGGGGACATTTGGGGGGTTTCATAAATCAGGCACTTTCTTTGCCTTTTTTAAAAACCCCAAATTTCAAAATGTCGCCCCCCTCTGTCTGATTTAAATTTGGGGGAACCCATTTAATGGGGATTTTTTCATTTTAAATTTCGTGTTTCAAAGTATTTTAAATTTTTTAAAAGGCTCTGAAAAATTCGGGGCTTTTCTTTCCCCAGCGGGGTTGTTTTTTAAATTTGGAAGGGTGATGACATCACCCCCCCTTCACTGTTCTTTGCTCGCTCCAAAGCCCTTGTTCTCGCCCCCTTCTGTCTGGGGTCCAAAACCCCTCACTGTTTCTCCCTCCCAGTCTTTTTTTGTAAGAGCTGTTTAAATACCACAAAACCTCCCTTTCTATCTGGGGACAGGTCTTTATGTTTCTTTTCCTTCTAAGTGAAGGTTTGTTACAGTTGAACCCAGGGGGTTCTGTGAAGGGCCAAAGATCTCCCTTCAATGCGGGGAGAGTTGGGGGGGGCCCCCATGGCAAAATTTTTGTGTTTTCTGATTTTTAGAACCCGGGCAGTTTGTTTTTTGGGGTTTTGCAGAGTGAAATTGCTATCCCCCCTTAATCTGAGTGAGAGAAAGCAGGGTAAAGGCACATTTCGGGGCTGTTTTCTGTTTGTAAAAGCCCTGAGTGTTATTGTGTTTCTTCGGGCTTGCAAAAGTGAAATTCCGCGGGGGCCCCTTACTCTGGGGGAAAGAGACGGGTATGCTCCCCCCGTGAATTGAAAAGGGGGGCCTAACAGAATGAAAATTTAGTAGAGCCTTCACCCAACCAAGGACGGGGAGGAGGGATCCGACTAGCACGGGGGAAACTTTTGTTTACAGAAAAAGAAGAAAAGGGAATCCCGTAAAAACCAAGGACAGTTTGCCAAAAAAATTTTAAATTGAAAATTTGTTTTTTTTCCCCTGCCCCCCTTTTTTAAAGCCCTTTTAATGAAATGATACCCCCTTTTAAACTTCCACTTTTAAACCTTATTTAAATTAAAATTTCCTGCCTTTTCCCCCAAAAGGGGTTTTAAAAGGGTTTTAAAAATTGATAGGGGGACAATGAAAAAAAGTGCCATCCCAAAATAAATTTATTTGTTCTTAAGTTGTAAAAGGATTGGGGATTCATTCGTTTTTTAAAGCAATGGCTATCATATTTCGTTATCTATTTTTTATAATTTTAAAAATATTTTTAATAACAAAAAACAACATAATATGAATAATCGGTAGTTGTCACCCCTGAAATGTATGCCCAAAAATTGTTCTAAAATATAGTCCCAAGATTTTAAATTTATTCCCCAAACTGTATTAATTTTAAATTTTTAAACCCCCCCCAAATTTTGGAACCAGATATTTTGTGTTATACCCTTAAATTTGGAGGATTTTTCAAAAAAAATTTAAACATTTTTCTACATTTTCATTCTATATAGCTAAGAACTGGAGTCATCAAATGACTCCAAATTACAGGGGGGTGATTGAAATATAAAATTAAAAAATTTATTTAATTCACCTGACTATGACGAAGATGTCAAAAACAAATTAATGAAAAATTAAAACTACTGAGAATGTTTTAAAAAAATCAGTTTTGTTTTTAAAAACCATTGTTTAGTTTTTATGTAGTTTCCTTTTGTCCCTTTAAAAAAAAAACTGCCTGACCTATTAAAGAATGAACTCCATAAGACCTAGGAAAGTGTACTTTAGTATCTGGCACCAATGCATTAGCAGCGCTTTTTTTAAGTCTGAGGGTTTAAGTTGTCCCTTTTTGGGCATTTTTTGCCCAGATTTGGGGAGGCCAAGTCAACATCTTTGATGGACTTCTTCAAGGGTATTCTCATCTGGATAATTTTGGGTTAAAAAAAAAAATACAGAAAAAGGGGCTTTTTAATCAAAAAACAAAAACCCAAAAAAGGTCATATTTAAAATTTTCAAGGGTACAAAATTAAAAAGGGAACCCCAAAATTAGAGGCACTCTTTCCCTGGGGGGAAATTTTAAATAATTAAAAATCCACATTAGATAATTTATCAGTTCACACCAGTATGCAAAAAACCCCCTTAAAATTTTTATACAAGAAAAAGGACTGCCCCAAACGCAAAAATACTGAAAGAAAACCCTTCCCCCGTCTACTAGGGTGATGGCGGTTTGGACTGTGGTATTACAATTGCATATAGAAAAGGGAAAATAAAAAGGGGGTTGGGGCCCCCTTAAATGCTGTTAAGGGGGTGCGAGTCGAAATCCACTTCAAGGGTTCTCACTGTTCATTTTTTACATATATTGACAGTACATATATTTACAAAATTTGCTATATTGGCAATATTTATACAATGGGATATAATTCTATTGTGTTTAAAACCCTTTTAAACTTATTTTTTTCCCATTTTCTTTTGGGGTTTCCAAAAAGTGCATGTTGGGGGGCACTTTATAATCTCACTTTTAGAAGTATGGAGAAAACAGAGAAACTTTGTGGCCCAAAAAATAATTGGAAGGAATAAAATTAAAAAAATTAAAGCAGTTAAGTTTAATTTAAAACCCGGAAGGCAGTTTACGCATTCCCCTTAAAAAACAAAATTTTTCCCCAGAAAGACATGGGGGGTTATTTCCCATCCTGACACCCGGAAAAATTTTTTAAAAAATTTAGCCGGGTCCCCTTCGAACGGGCCAATTGGATTTAAAAGGTACATTTTTTGTACTGTAATTTTTTTTGGGGGAAGTTTTGGGCCCTGAAAACCATGGTTTTTGGTGCTCTGGCTCCCTCCCAAAAATTTTGGCCCCCCTTTTCCAAAAGGGGTTGCTCATTTTTGGTGCAAATTAAAAGGGAATAAAAATAGAAAGTTGGAAAGCAAACTTTTCTTCCCAGGGAGCAATTTATCTCCGTTTTTGGGGCCATCCCAAATTTTTACAGAATCACAGTGATAAAACACTTAAGATGTATCTCATTTGATTAAAACCCCCCAATTAAAACGCCTTTGTTTTTGGGAAAATTTTTTTTTTTTTCCCCAAAAAAATTTTTTGACATTCCCTTCTTTCCCGTTCCTGACATAAACCAATTTTTTCATTTTTTTAAGACAAAATCCCCCATTCTTAGTAACTTGGTAAAACAAATTTTTTTTCAATACTCTTTTTGAACCCTCCCCTTTTACTTTTTCCTTTCTCACTTGTTTTGGGGGGAAAATATGTTAAATTGGGAGGAAAACCCCCCCCTTAAACAAAAGGTTCGTAAAGGGGGATGCAGACTTTCCTGATGTGGACATGTCTCAGAAGGTTCTAGATGGTTGGCTGGGGTGTGTAGGGTATGTTTAAAGAAAGTTGGCAAAAACACTTCAGTTGGTCATAAACCCCAATTTTTGGGGTTTAGCATTCCCCCCACAACAAAGCTAACCTTGGAGTTGACAGAAAACCCCCAAAGACTTCAACCATGACGAATTTTAAAACCCATTTGTATATTGTTGTGTCAAGTCTACTATTCCATGATATTCCAAAAGTAAAGTTAAAACACAGTTCTTTAGTGATATTTTTTCTTTTTGTTGCTGAAAAAAAGTTCCTTCAAAGTAAATGGTTAAAAATACCCCCAAACCCTTCTACTTTTTTTAAAATTTAAAAAATTGGGTTTAAAAAGCTTTATCTAAAAAATGGATAGGTTTAAAAAGCGATAAGAGTGAAGGAACAAGCAAAACAGTTCTTTGGTAAGTGGAAACATTTTTTTTGGTTTATTTTTAAACCTCGGGGGTACAAACACAAATTGGACCCAATTTTTGTCAGCACCCTTTGGTACTGTTATTGACATAGTAGGTTTCTCTGGGGAGGGGGGGGGGGGAGGGGTGAGGGGGTTTAAAGGGCAAAAAATGAAATTTGGTTGGGATGTTAACTTCGGGCATTTTGGTTTTTAAAAATTTTCCCTCTTAAAGTCATTTCATTTTTTTTGGTAAAGAGGAGTGGTAGATCTTTTGTCTAATAGCGGATTGTTTTAATTTTTTTTTATAATTTTTTCCCATGTTAAAATTTGAATTTTGGGAATCTTTTTTTTTAGGGGGAAAATTTAAAGTGGGAGAAATATCTTATTTAAATGTATACGTAATATAGAGAAGTTAATGTGGGGCAAAAAAGATTTTTTTTCCAGGGTTTTATAAAAATTCCCCTTTTCTCCCTTTTTATTTTGTCAACAAGTCTCGGGAAAAAATATTTATTTGCTTTCCATGTTTTTGTTTTTTTCCCCCCTATTTAAAAAAACTTTTATTTTACATTTTTATTGTTTTATTCTCTTTTCATTATTGGGGAAAAAACAAAAAATTTTTTTAAAATGGGGGGGAAAGGTAAAAAAGAGCTTTTAAAAAGGCTTTAGGGAAAAAAAAAATTTTTGTTTCAACAGAAAAAGCGCAAGGGTTGGGGAAGATAAAAAAATAAAAAAAATTTTTATAAAAAGATAGTAAATTTAAACCCAAAAAATATTTCTTCTTTAGGGTAAAAAAAGTTTAAACCCCTTAAGATTTAAAAAAAAAATATTTTTAATGTTTTTTAACCCTTTCAATTTTTAATTTCGGGGTTTTTTTGGCATTACCAATTTTTGTGTTTGGGGTTAGGGGTTTTTAAAAATTTTGATTTTATAGTTTCCCCCCAAAAGGGTAAAATTTTTTTATTTTTTTAAGCCCTTTTTTGGTTTCAAAAGGGGTTTAAAAAAGGGGAAGTATTTTTGCCCCGTATTTCGGGGCCATTTGCGCAAAAATTAGGGGGGCGAGAAAAACCCAGTCATTACAGAAATTTCCCCAGTTTCCTTTGGGGGAAAAACTATGGGATTAGGGTTTTCCCCTGTCACACAATAGGACCAAGCGGAGAGAGAAAGTGGACATGTTTCCCGAAATTATTACAGCGTGTATACGCGCGAGAATAATGCATGTCTATGGGGCACAGGGGCTGCCGGTCACCCACTCAACCGCACCTCGCCCCCCGTAACACATGGCGTAATTGCCGGGGGCGAAAATTTCGGTCCCGCAATTACTGCCGTGTGAACATAGCCTAAGACAGTCAAAGCACACAAAATAGTTAATACCAGTGACTATTTGCCTTGCTGTCTAATGGACATCATAACCCCTTCCTGTATTCTCAAGCCTAAAAACCTTACTTTAAAAAACTAAACTTTTCTTGTTCAACTTCGCATTGTACCCAACCCCAGAAACCCAGTATTTCTGGTTTCAGCATGGTGGTATTTCCATTAAAATTCCTGGCAACAGCTTGATGTCTTCAGGTCCTTACTTAGATTTTAGGGAGTGGTACTTTTATTTCTCTATATTCCAAATATTTTCATTTGCCCACTCTTTTGTTTCATTGCAACACAAAAATACCCTTCCAATAATCAGTTCTTTTTTCTCATATTTCTTTCCCAGCGCTAATATGATGGCCTCTAATCCATGTGTCAGTCTTTGCCTCTTGTTTGACCCTGTACAGAAAAAACAGTTTTAAAAATAACCCACTTCACCATAAAGTTTTTTTTTTTTGAATCTCCTTTTTTGCCCCCAAGACTTTTTTTTTGAAATGAAACTTTTTTTGGGAACTTCCACCTCGTAAATTAGAAAAATTCGGGGCATTTTTTTTTTAAAAGGGCCCCCTAAAAAATTTCATTTTTTTTAATTTGGGCCTCCCAAAGACCCCTTTTAAATTAGTAAAAAACCTTGCTGCGTCCACACCCTTCTGCCCACTCCTTTACATTTGGGGGAAACAAAACGGGCCCTTTTATTGTATTTTAATTTGTATTTGGGTTTGGGGGGTTTTCTTACACCCTTTTATGCATATCTTGGAAAATTTTGGAACAGGGGCCCAGCCCCATTGTGGAAATAAAAACTTGTTCCCCTTTTCTTTTTCCCCCTTTTGTCTTATTTATCCCCTTTTTAAAAAATTGTAAAGTGCTGGGGGGGAATTTATGTTGGCAGAAAAAAAGGGGGGAATTTCTATTATTACTTTTTATTATTTTTCTACCATTTTTTTCTTTGTCTTGTTCAAACTTCCCCGCAGTGAGTTGGGGGGCCATTTGTAAAGGGGGTTGTTTTTTTTTTTCCCATCATTTCTTTTTTTCCACCCCGGGGGTAAAAGGGTTGCAAATTGGGCAAAAATCACCCCCAAAATTGGGGTTAAAGGGCACCCCAAAATCCCACTCCCCCTTCCCCCTTTTCCCAATAATAAAAGAAAAAAAAAAACCCGGGGGGAAGGACCCCGTTACCTCCCAAACAAAAAATTTCCGGTCCCACGGGTTTAAAAAAAAACAAAGCCCTGTTTCCTAAAGCAGTCACGGGGGTTAAAAAAAAAATTTTTGTTTAAAAGGATTTTTTTAGAGTTTTCCAAAAACAAAAATTTTTTTAAAGTTTTTTTTTTTTAAATTAAAAAACAAGGTATAGTGCTTTTTTAGAAAAAAATTTAAGAAGTAAAAATGTGACTTAAAAACATAAAATTTGGGGGGGTAAATAAAATAAAAGGGGGAAAATTTTTTAAAAAATTTTCCAAAAGCTTTTTAGTCATTTTTCTTTTTAAATTTTTCCTGGGGAGAAAGGGGAAGGAAAAAAATTTTTGGTTCCCCATCTCGTTAAACAGTAAGTCCATTATAAATTGCATTTTTTCCACGGGGAAAAACATTTTTTTTTATAGCCTGCAGATTGGGTTTAGGGTTTTTTGGGAGCTCCCCAATAAGCCCCCATTGGGTTTATTTTGGTTTGTCCCTGACTTGATTAGTTTTTATAAAAGGGGGAAAG